>JASANF010004761.1:0-55858 GCA_030248245.1 Trissonchulus sp. WLG1_4
AACAGATACAACGTTTCTTGTCTAGAAATATGTACTTCATTGAACTCTTGATTGAACTAATCTCTAGTATGTTGTTTCTGACATGCTGATGCAGCTTTGTGTTTAGGCCTAAAAGCCGGTGCCTGGGTGTGATGCAGGGCATGAACTTCTCAGAGGGTGGTCATCTCACGTACACACATGTCAGTTTTTTAATATTGAATTGTTTGTATCTTAATCGTTCAATTGAGGGAATATTTGAAAGAGCTGGACTAGTGATGTTTTAAATAATGAATCGCGCCAGTTAATTAATGCCGTAAATTATTAAAATTAAGTAAATTATTAACCAATTATTAAACAAGCCGGCAAAATCTTCAGTAAGTTTGAAGCATGAGTTTTTAAGTAAACTGACCACAGGTCAGTTAGAACCCGCTGTGTAGGTAACACTTTTTTAGCACTAAAACATTATTTTTCGTTTAATGAAGCAAACCTTCGCAAAATGACTTCTAATTTGATGTCACACAGATATGCAAGGAAGTAATTCACCAGTTCATTTCGATATACTGTGATAAATATTAGAATATTATAAATGGCCATTTGTATGAAAATCGTCAATTGAAAAGTGAGTATCCGAAAACAATGTGCTTTATAACTTAAAAATTTTCAGCACTGTAAATAATACAGTCGACGCTAGTTTTGCTATAGCCAATGCAGTCGCAGCTGCAAAACAGCAAAGCATACGTATTGTTCATTAGGATTCGAACAGATCACAACGCTGATTGCATTGCATTTATGTGACAGCACCGCTGCGCTGACACATGAGGTATACAAACGGACAGAAATTTAGTGCAGGCAAATACTGCGGCAAAAGTTTGCTGCAGACGCGCATTTACTCCAAAGAGTGAACTAAACACACGCACTGACATTCAAAACCCAGCGAGACAGTGTAATCTTACAAAATCAAAATTAAAGACCTGTTGTGCTGTGGCACAACAGGAAAAAATTAATGCCGTAAAATACACCAAAATTGCAGTGGGTTTTTTCCATACTGAACCAAATTTTAGTATTTTTAGTATTAGTATTTTTTATTATATAATTCTTTAGTTAGTGATTGTTTTACTAAGTCATTTAAGATTTTATTTTTGCAGGTGATGGAAATTCCGTCCATGAAGATCTTCCGCTTCGACTCTCCCCTTTACTTCGCCAACGTTGAGCTGTTCAAAGAGACGCTCATCAAGGTCACAGGGATCGACCCGCTGGTCGAGCTGGAACGCAAACGACGATTCGAAGCCAGAGTGCTCAGACGCGTGCGGAAACAATCCGACCAAACTGTGGTCAGCAAATCAGATTTATTATGTTATTATGAGATTTATCTGATTGTATTTATTTGGTTTATTTTTTTAGAACTTATTTCTAAATTCAGCTCCCAACATCTCCGAAAAGAACCGCTCTGATCAGTTTGAATTCGTTGATTGACGACTAATATTAGTTAGGAAAACTCTAAAATTGGTGGGAGATAATAATTAATTAACAGTTTTAGGCATCAACCGTTTGATTCATAACGGATATCTGAGCTAGATGCTGTGAGAACTTTAAATTTTTGCCTAATTAGGCCGGGTTCACACTGGCACTTGCACAAGCACAAGCACAAGCACAAGCACAGCCGGTTCACACTGCAAAAATTCGGCACAAGCACAAGCACAAGCACACGCACAGGCACAAGGACAAGCACAAGCACAAGCACAGGCACAAGCATAAGCACAGCCGGTTAACACCGCAGAAAATTCTGCACAAGCACCAGCACAACGCTTGTTCAAAAATTTTATCTTTTGCACAAGCACAGCGAATCAGCGTAGAGATTTTGTAACTGTCAGTTTGGGTATAGTCATAAATGGCGCGAAATTATACGGAAAGGTGTGGTTTTTTGGGGAAACCCTTGTCTAAATGGACCTTATATTCACTGAAGAATGCATTGGGTTCATTTTCTCTGTTTTTCTTTTAATTGTAACTTCGTTTAATGTTTATAATCAAATTTGCGTTCTAGCTTTATTTTTCGCTAGTTTATTGTGTAGTTTTCCGTCTTCTATAAAATAGTCCGAGAAAATTTCAAAACTTCTAAATGTTTAGGCTTAAATTTCATGACTAAAATGCAATTTCTGAACAGAAAAGACGTTACACTGGCGGACTTCAATTTGATTGGCTGGGCTTGTGCTTGTGCAAGTTCCAGTGTGAACGTCTACGCGTTGTGCTTGTGCTTGTGCTTGTGCTTGTGCTTGTGCTTGTGCTTGTGCTTGTGCAAGTGCCACTATGAATCCGGCCTAAGACTACTTTCGTTCGCTCTACCAACTATAAAACCTTTCACTCATTCCTGCAATTTTTTCTTGAAATGAATAGTTTTTTTTATTAGATCTTTTGTGATTTTGTTTTAGAACAGCACAGATTCAACTGGCCGTTTCCGACTGGTGCATAACTTGAAGAACAAGAATTTGTTCAAGGCAAAAAGTGTGGAAGAAATAACGGGCAAAATCAGAAAACTCAGCGATAACTTAGCCGATCGCATGGAACGAATCAGTTTGAGATCATGGGGGTCCACTGCGGGTAAAATAGTTTCTATTTCGGCAAATAAAGCATTTATAGAAATTGAAAGTGTTTTTTCCGTCCTTGCTGCTTGCTTTAAGAAAGACATTGTATCAGTTTACCGTAATATTCTAATATTTTGTATGGCAGCAAGTTATTATACTACGTAAGTATGTAATGACATCTCCAAAACATCAACATAGTTTATTTTGTTTTGAACTTATAATTGTTTTAGAATAATTGTGTTTCATTTGTTTGTTTCAGACGTCCGCATGCAGTTCACTCCGCGCATCCAGCACCTGATCATCGACTGTTCCAGCATGACCTACATCGACGTGATGGGAGTGCACGCCCTCATGGATGTCTCCGAGGCCTTCGGCAAGGTCGATGTCGTCGTGCTGTTTGCAAAGTGCAAAGGTGGGAGCTCGTCTGGTTGCAACACTAACCAAGAAAACTGTCCTCGTGAAAGGCTATTATGTATTGTTGAACGAGCAGACTCTAACTGGACCAGTAGTGCGTTTTTTGTCAAAAATGCATCATTGCATGGGTTGCATTAATACGGCTGGGGCTGACATCGAAAAGTAAATGTTAGTGAAACATTTGATAAATGAAGGATTTAAGAAATGGATAACTGATAACTGACGGAACATCTTGAGTTTGTAGGAAAGTTTTGCAGCGGAAATCGAAATAATTACCCTGAAAATATGATAAAAACTTAATGTTAATGTAGTTTTTTTGTTTCAGTAGCGATGCGAGACATGTTCACCAAATGCGGATTCTATGACAAAATTCCGAAGGATCGACTCTACCTGACAGTCATCGACGCTGTTCGGGTAGCCATGAACAAGCGAACACCAGACACGTCAGTTTAGGGTCGATTCATACTTGCTGCCGGCAAACTTTCGAAATAATCATGCCACTAATCAGATCGAATTGTTGCGTAATTGGGTAGGCTAAACGCGCATACGGCTGCATGTATAAATCGACCCTTACCTTACCCTAAGTTCGCGTTAGAAACTAAACTTAACTAAACTAACGCAACTAAACTTTATCCGTTGTATGTGATTTTGGGGCCGCGTATATACTATATTCAGATTTTCCGATTCCTACGTTATTCTGGGTAGGTCGGATTTCTAGTGTTAATTAACACTAGAAGGGTAGGGCCTCTCAGCTCTGTATCCGAAATTAATGCCCGCGTTTAATATTTCCTGTTGAATATTGACACTCTAACCTCACAATGTGACCATTTCTCAATCAGCAGAAAAACTTGTTAATATTACTTCTATAATGAATAGCAACGTTTTCACAGTACACTGTAGTCTTTTAGCAGCATAGGCAGTGTAGTGGGCATCGAAAAAATTTTGCGTATCTGCAGCTTTTTTCTTATTTTTGTTTCAGATGCTGTCATGAGCCGCCAGCTTTGGAAAATGAGCAGAACATAGAAAATCGAATGGAAGAAGAAATTGGACCAGGAAGCTCAACGGAATCCCCTGTCAAGGTAGTGTTTTGGTAGAATTAGTAAAAGGTAAATGAAAATAAAGTAGTTTAAATACAGTACTGGCTCTACTAACTACGTAAAATACAATTATTCTACTATCTCTTGAGTAGAAAGTTTTTAGCTTATTCTTGTTTCCTACTGATAGTGATGCCTCGTAGGTATTGTTAGTTGTGTTGCACGAAACTTGTTGGTTCTTATTTAATTAAATAAAACTCAGGGTCTAAGATTTAATTTTATTTGAGGGCCATTCATCCTAAACGGAATGAACTTATTTTAGTTTGGGAATTAGAGATGAATTGTCGGACTAAACGGACTAGAGGAGTTAAAAGAAGTCAGCGATTTAATTTTAGCCATGATCCAATTTTAAACTATTAGGTACTAGGCATGAATTCACAGTAAAATTACGGAAATATTTGTGCTCTACGTTTTAGGATCGAAAATTCATCTGCGTATGAAAAGAAGCATCCTTTTTCTTGTAATAAAATATAACTGTAATCTGAATTATTAAATTTATTATTATCTTATCGCAGATTTATATGTTTTTATAAATAAAGTGTATATTTTTTAACCAAAATGCATTTTTTTATTATTCTGTCATTTTCTTATCAGCTTAGTACCTACTCTTGTTGATAGTAAACTTGATTACTTACTTACTGAATAAGCGCAGTAGGTACTGTACTTTTTTATTTCAAATTTCATATTTTTGTTGAAAATATTGAAAATAACAACGGGACTAAGATGGTAGTGTCGCCAAAGCAGTTTTGCTCATAGGTTGCAAAAAAAGAACTTTTTGCTTTGAAATTGTACGTTCACTGAGAAACTAGTCCAATGCTGTGGTAGTGTCGCGAAAGCAGTTTTGCTCATAGGTTGCAAAAAGAGATCGTTTTGCTTTGAACTTGTACGTTCACTGAGAAACTAGTCCAATGCTATACTGTGTTAAATAAGTACTGCCAGACAGTAGACTACCAGTATCTACCAATATCTTGAACCAATCACCGATTGTAAGCCAGACATCACACAATAAGGACATGAAAATTCAAAAAATTCGGCCAGATATCAGATTGGCCAGCTTGTGAAGCACACATAACGTGTCAACGCACAGGTTTTTACAACAAATAAGAAAAAAGAAAAATGAAGGTTCGTTTTTCTTTTGATTTTAAAATAAGCGTCTAAATTTTTCACGATTTATCATTATTGCTGTGAGTACTTCACTGTTTACGCACAGTTTCACAGTTCAAACAGGTATTACTCCACAACCACTCAAGCAATTTGCACTAAATTTTGTGTGCATAAACTACAACATATGTCCTTTTAGTCTGTGTAAATAAACTAAACAAATAAGTTGATAATTGTGACGAAAAAATCGAATGTGAATAGGTTTTTAAAACGTCATTTTTCCGACTTTGCGACCTCACTGCAAACAGTATACTGCATCAATTTTGATGAAACTTGGCGAAAATACTTGCCTTAACACATATTTTCAAAATATATATATAAAGAACGATGTCTTATCTTTTTCTAAAAATGTTTTACAGTTACGCAAAATCGACTGTTTTCGCGACACTACCCCCTTAAATAATGACTGCCAGACTCTAGACTACCAATATCTACCAATATCTTGAACCAAGAGTACTAATTGTAAGCCAGACATCACACAATAGGGACATAAAGGTTCAAAAGATCACGCCAGATGTCAGATTGTCCAGTACACATAACGTATAGATAGACGCACAGTTTTTTGCCACAAGTAAGAAAAAAGAAAAATGAAGGTACTTTTTTTATTTTAAAACAAGCGTCTACATTTTTCGCAATTTATCATTATAGCTGTGAGTACTTCAGTTTTCGCACAGTTTCAGAGTGCAAACAGGTATTAATCCGGAACCACTCAAGCAATTTGCACTAAATTTTGTGTGCATAAACTAGAACATATGTGCTTTTAGTCTAGGCAGAGAAACTAAACAAACACTTTGATAATTGTGGTGAAATAATCGAATGTGAATAGGTTTTCAAAACGTCATTTTTCCTACTTTGCGACCAAATGTGTACTGCATCAATTGTGATGAAACTTGGCGAAAATTCTTACCTTTTACTGAAAAAGTTTTACATTTGCGCAAAATCGATCTGCTTTCGCGACACTACCCCCTTGAACGAGTAAAAAACAAAACTGTGTTTCAAAACTTAAAACAAGGAAGCGATGTAGTACATCTCCGTAGCGCAAATACCCGCCGTCATGACTTAAAAAAGTACAAAAACGAAAAAAGTTGAATGAAAATTAGTTGAAAGTTCATTAATTCCGGTATAATGCTATAGCTATATAATTTTTAACACTTAAAAATTATAATAGTTTTTATTTACTTTTTATCACATAAAATGCAAAATAATAAAAAATAACTCGCAAATAACGCTCACAGATTAATAAAAACACAGGCAATAAAAATAACTGAAAAGTATGTTTTAGTCTCGTCTTCTTTAGTCTTTAGTCTTTTTGGAGTAGCGACTAGCAGACTTTGCTGATGCGTCATGCGTCAAGAATGACCGCAAGCATAAATCTTACACTAGGACTAGATGAAATAATTAGCAGATCTTATATTATATCAAAATCAGTTTCTAAACCGGATCACCCCTTTGACGTCAAGATGTCAACAGCATCTTTAAACAGACAATCACTGACGCTTTTGTTTTTCTTCAGCTGCACGTCAAGAGATCGCTTTAAATCTTCGTTTGGAAAAATATGCAGATCATTTATCAATTTAGCCAATTTAATCAATTTAGTCAAAAGCTAGACTGATGTAGGCGATACAAAAGTATTGTCATAAATCATTCCGTCGGGGCTAGATTCCATAAGTCTATGATCCTCTCCGTTATCGTTATCGTCTTGACTTGGCGTCTCACGTTTATTTGGCGCAGCGCTAATACGTCTAAGTGACGCTAAGTTACATGCACAGTAGCAGTAGAAATCGTACGTTTTATCACGGAGAACAGTGTTATAGCGTAAATACAGAAATCCGTTAATACTGGAATTCGCTATAACCAATATGGTTATTATGGCGTAGGGTTTGTTGGTTACGGCATTTTCTGCCGGCGGAAAAAGTCGGAAAGGAATCCAGGACATTAGGAAAACCAGAGAAATGAGAAAAAATTGAAATGCAAACCGGAGTTCCTGCTGGCGACGTTGAGTCTGCAAACCTTGATTGAAATGGCGCATGTGATCTCTAAAAAAACAGCAAAAATGAAAAACAAATTAACATTTTACCGCTATGACATGCATTCAAAACTGCATTTTTTAATCGCGAATCGAACTGTTAGGTGAATTACTATAACAGTCTGAGTTTTGAAACTTGTATTGTTCAGCAAAATTTGAAATTTTAGTTTTTTCTATGAAAAAACACTTTTTGAAATTCTAAACGTAGCGAGAGTTTTGGAATATCGCGAGTTTCGTAATGATGACGTGCCAAACCAGAAATCCAGAACTGTGAAAATAAGAATGCATTCCCGACAAAGCTAACCGCAAAAGGTTTTTTACTGTGTCTAATATGAATGTTTTTCTTTTAACTCCTGCAAAAAGTCATTACCAACCGAATGTGGGATCTTAGATGGTAGAGAATCTGGGCATAACAATAGATGATGACAACGCTGGTGATGGCGTTAACGGGGAGGTCGATGCAATAGTCCGCGAGGTTGTGACCGGCCCCGAAGTAGGCATACGAATAGACCTTGTGCCAAATCACAAGTCTGAAAGTTGCAATAAACAACGGCCAATTACAGGTCTGGCAGGCTAACTTGGCTATCTTGATAGAAAATTTTACGCGGCAGGGACAAACGTACTGACTTTTGAGGGCAGAAACTTACTAAAAAAATTGCATGAAACTTCTGGAGTAGTGTTCCGTATAATGTCCACAATGTTCGGAATTGAATTAGTTTAGCATAACAATGAAATTTAAACGAAAAATTTCAATCTGAATCTACCTGCAACAAGGCAGTATTCTCCTGACAGAAGCGAGACCAAAACTGGCCAGCCAGCTGAAGAGAATAATGGCCAGGGTTGCGTTTGGCGTGAACATTTTCGAGCACGTTTGCTGTTTGCAAACTGTAAGGTATCTGAAATAAAACAGTATCTGTTTTAAACAGTATGTATTCAAAACTACAAGCATAATGTTTACATTGAATGCTATAGGTAGTTTGGGTGAAATTGCTAGTCCACAGTGTCGGAGTGGATATCGGACTAAATGAGTCTAAATGTGTCAGACTGTCAGCTTCTTAAGTTTAGTCTAAACTTATTCCTAATCCGGTACAGGAGTACATATGTAGTTTCGGTGTAAGCGCAGCATTTTGTGTTTTTTTATTTCTTGTTAAAAAGACAGGTAGGACCTGCAAAAGAAATACGTATTCAATACCATTAGCAACCATTAACCATTAGCAAGAGTACATAATCGGATTATCATATTGTCCTATTATGTACTCTTGCCATTAGTAATCCAATAATACCTATTGATAGCAATGGTAGCCAGCATGAAGCACATGTGATACCAGTACAGGTTCACGAAGTAACCCGGAATCCAATGCAAATCAGCAGGCAGCAGCCAACTAAAACAAAAAATTATTCCTTCATTTATATGATAACACAAAAAATGGCTCTAGATACGATAGAAAATTTAATGCTTTAACGTTAATGCTTTTTGAGTTAAGTTCATTCTTAGTTATTAGTTACGTATTTAATTAAGTTTCTTAAAAACTGTTATTACTATTTAACGAGATGTCTTTACTGTTTACTCATCGTTTTTAGTAGAAATCTATAATTGTGTTTTGAATTTCACAACTCAAACTTAAGTTAGTATTACTTAGATGCAATTTGCTTTAATTGTACTCAAATAGCCGTAGAACACGAATAAGTAAGCGAATAGAACTAAAACTAAAAGCAAACTAGTCGATTTTGCACGTAAAAGTACAGAAAAAGTTTTGTTTATTAAAATTAAACTACTTACTAAAACATTGATTAACGTGTAAGACACTGACAATTAGTTCACCTTTTTAAAGCGGCGCTAGGACTGAGGTAAGCTGGGACCAAAAGAAGCTGCAGTGTGTCGGATACAAACAGATTCAGCATCAGAGAGTAGATCACTGACTGACTGGACGTTAACAGTTTATGATGCATCTGAAACAAAGATTTTTATAAAACACCTTTTGCCGAGAAGACCAACCTATAAACTAAATTAACTTAATCAATATGATTAGAATTATACTATTACTAGTATAGTAGAGTATTACGTATTACGATTCAAGAGTGTATTACGTATGCCAGTATTACATACTATAGTGTTACCATTAAAATTAATATTAAAAAGTTTAGATGTAACTTCTTTTTCTTAAATTAGTTTGTTTCTCGATTAATATTTTGCCAATTGTACATAAAGTGTGTCAAGTATGCAAACTACTAACTTTAACAACAAGTTTAACTACTCCTGTAGTTTGTACAATTTTATCACTTTGCCAGCATTTTGGTTCTCCTAAGGGTCGATTCATACTTACAGCCGTATGACCGTTCAGCCGGCAAAATTACAAAAGAATCACGATACACAAGTTGCTGTTATACACAGTACTAGTGGCAGGGTTTCCCAACCTACAATAACAATCATCAGCAATATGTTGCACAGAATTCCAGGCACAGCCAATAGTCCCAGGGATATGGCCACAGTGATCCGACCCCACTCGGTTTCTTCGTGCACTGCCGGGAGCTGCACGGAAGGCGCCGAAGTGAGATTCGCTAGGAACTCGAGGTTTTCACCTGAACTTTCAAATTTAAAGTCAATCATTGCTCAATGTCTGAAAATGAAGAATAAACAAATATTTTAACTGTTATTGGTTATATGCAATTCTTACTGTATATACTGTTACTGTATTACGGTCATAGTCTTATAGTCTCTTTTTTAGATAACTAATAGCAAGAGTACACTACAGGGGTGTATAATGATGAGAGATAAATATTCCTGTTATGCACTCTTGGTATAAGTGTGAGCACTAGTGAACACACAGATTTGAGCAGCCAGAATAAAAAATTCTTATTGACACAGAAATGCATATAATTAGAAAATATTTTAGGCTAACAAACGTTTCTGACAAATCCAGCTTTCTGTATTGACAAAAAATGAAGCATCACAGCATGAGACACGCATACAAATGATACACTATTCAATTGACGGGTCCACAGTAACTATGTCTGCACGCATCCATCTCAATATATTGCAAACGTTGTCAAAATTTTTTGTAAAAAACTGGGCTCAACTCTGGTGCCCAGCATTACTGTGAGATTTTGTATTTTGCTGGTTTATCTGTTCTTTTTGGTCAAAATACTTTTTGGTTCTTGTTTCTAGCATTTGGTACGAACTGTTACGATGACGATTGGCGTTTGTGATTGAAATGTCGTTAACTGCTGACGTTTTAATTCAGCTTATTTCCACATAAGTAATAAAAATAATAATTAAGTTTGCCAGCTAAATTATTCATCGATAATAGATTTATATACAACTGCATGAAATTACACTAAACGCTGTAATTGATGATGACTAATTGATTGATTACCAACGCTGTAATTAATTGTGATTATACGTCAAAGTTAAGTAAATTTTCGACACTAAAATATATGAAAGCAGTAAAATAAGTCCAAAATTGCATATGTTCTGTATCTGTATCTAATAACAAGCAAGAGGCAGATTTCATAAAACAAGCAGCCTGAGATAAGGAGGGTTGTTTTTGACAAAAGCGGACTTGAAATAGATAACGTAATCTTATGACAACTGACACTATATGATTCAGGATGTAGCTAAGAAGGTTAGTTGTCTTATATGGCATTAATGGATAGCAGAAATACTGAGTAGAAATAGCAGAAATATTAAGAAGAACTGAAAAACTGGATAAAAGCAGACAGAACCATTTACAAAAATTGACTATATCTTCTTTTGTTATAATGTACTTTAGCATGATTGAATTTCAGTTGAACACTATTTTCACTCTATTCGTAAAAGTTGTTAGAAGTAAACAACAATGTTCCAACAATGGAAGCAATTAAAAACTTGAAAATGAACAACTATATAATTCAAATTTAAAAAAAATTGTAATATTAACTGAATCCCTTATCGATATATCAGTGACTGATAGCTGAGCAACTCATAGCTGAGCTGATAGCTCAATAATGACAACAATAGTAGAGGATAATGCGATTAAATACTAATTTTTATAGTAAGATGTTCTAATAATTAGATTATAGTTAAGCAGATAACGTATGCTTGAAGCTGCATTAAATGAATGAGTTTCGGCCAAATAACTTCGAAGATGACTTATGTAACTCTTGAAAAAACTAAAGAACTATGCCTAATTCAAAGTTAAGAAATGAGAAATTACACAAACAGAACTAGTTAACTAATTGTGAATCTTGAGTAAAACGTTGTGTTTTTATGTTGTTGACTCAATTACTTCTTCTGACAAGATTTATTGAAACACGCATCTCAGCAAGACGCACAACCAATAACCGTTTGGATAGTGTATTTGTGTGAACTGAAGAATAAATGGATTTGATTTCGAGCTAAAAACCGGAAACATTTAGATGAAAGGACAGCTGCGTAATTACAATTAATCAAGATCTTATGATCATAACAAATTGTATTTTTGTTTTTGTTTTCTTCAAAGTCAAGCAAACCGCTGCAAACGTCTCTACAATGTCGGGGGCAAATGATTATAGCCTAAAGATGTAGTTACAGATGTGCAGCGCGACAAAGGATGTTTGGGTTAAAAGCTGCACCGAGAATAATGCGTCAAGGTGAGCCTGAAAATTAAAGCCCGGTTCATACTCGTCCTTGTCATTGTCTCTGCAAACATAAATTTAGCCGAAACACTTGTGCCAATTTTGCATAACAGTTGACGAAATTTTGTCCTTGTTCTTGTCCCTATTTTTTAGGACACGTATGAACCGCCTTAACACGTCTTACTCTTAAGATAGAAACAGTATTCAGTTCTTTAGAATTACCAAAGGTTTGCAAAACATTGTATCGAATGAGATGTATAGAATGGGATAAAGTATTTACAAGAGTGCATAATAAGAAGAGTATGCCACCTTCTGCACTCCAGCTTGGCCGCCGCGGACATGCTGCGACCATTATCTCCCTAAAAAGGCCACAACTGTGGAGGGGGGTACCCCCCTTAACGAATGAAGGCATGATAGCCCTCAGTTGTGGGGGACCCCCCCCCCCACGAAACAGACCATAAGTCTCAAACGTGGGGGACCCCCCCCACAAATGAGGGTATACCTTCAAATGTGGGGGGAACTCCCACGTTTGGTGCAAGCTAAAAAATGCCCCGGAGACGCCCCGCCGCCACTTTTTGAGGTAAAATTTTGTTCCTAGGGGTATTTTGAGATGCTGAACTCGAATTTGGGGCTCATTTTTGTCACCGCAGACCCAGTTGACCCCCACGGCTAGAGTACCAACTTGGGGTCATTTATTTAAAAATATTAATTTTTCATGTTTAAGTGTTATTTTGACCCCAGAACACGAATCCGGAGTCCACTTCCGTCTAGGATCCTCTTCGACTCAAATATGTCAGGCTGCTTTCTTTTCCATACTACTATTCGCTACACCCTCTAGGCAGCAGATTTTTACGAGGTTTTGGTACAGATTATACGTTTTGGTACGTACAATTCTTACGGTAGAAAATTTTTACAATTTTTTTGGTGAAAAGCGCATTCTAAGGGTTTTTTTGTGTTCCTGAATATTCTGATCCTTGGAAGTCCAAACAAGTAAATTTTTGGGTTTTTTCTTTTATTCACTCCACAGTCCGAAATTTGAAATTTACTGAACCGTTTTTACCGGTATACCCCCATTTGTGGGGGGGTCCCTCCCACGCTTGAGACCTATGGTCTGATTCGTGGGGTGTCCTCCCCACAGTTGAGGGCTATGCCTTCATTCGTGTACCCCCCCAACAGTTGTGGCCTTTTTCGGGAGATAATGGTCGCAGCATGTCCGCGCTGCTAGGCCACAAACGTGGCCAGTGTCACATTCTTCCTATTATGAACTCTTGGTATTTATAACTTTAGTTAAATAAACCAACTGCACCAGTTTTGTTAGGTAGTTGTAAGTTAGTTTTGTAAGTTAGAAGTGTTTAGAATTAGTGCTAGGGTGATATACTTGCTAATGCGAGTGAAGCAATAAACAACAAGCTCAATCTGCGGCAAAACTTTCAGTAAGTATCAAGTTAAACGTTTAAAGTAATCGGACCAGAGGTCAGCTAAAGCCTGTTGTGCAGCGATACTTTCTTGTCGATGCAGTTTTCTTGAAAAACTCATAAACTTTTATGCTATCCACAAGTTTTTGGTAAAACACGGCACTGGCAGATACACTAATGGTTCATTGTCGCTGTTTGCCAAGCACTTTTCTTCTAAATAGAGTTAGACACTATTATGTACTCTTGATATATATACCTATATATATATATATATATATATATATATATATATATATATATATATATATATATATATATATATATATATATATATATATTATATATATATATATATATATATATATATATATATCGTAACTGTTACTTAACGTTACCGTAAGTTTCTTGTGTGTAATATTACGACTTTAGACAGTACAATCACTTTCTTTTCCGGCATGATTAGCTAATAGATATAATCAGAGTAATGGAGTCAAATGGTTATTTTTAGGGCAATAGTATGTTTTATTCACAGGATTTTATTCATGTGCAGGTGACTGAAACTGTCACTAAAAAATTTAAAAATACCACCTTAAAACCACTCAAAATTAAGCCGAATTGTAATCTTTCCTGGTTTGAAAAAATAAAAACAAATTACAGCTCATGTATTAAAAGAATCTATGTAATGGCTTCAAATAAACATGTTATGTTGATGCTTTTTAAAAATAATCACTTACTTGTTTTTTAAAAGAGATGGCAAACTAAAAATCGCAATTAATGTCTAATAAATTTGTTATTAAAAAAATCTAAATTATTCAATAAAATGCAGTAAATTCTAATATATTGTGATCATAACATATACTCGCAATAATATTTTTTAACATAATATATGTATACTATAAGAAAATTAGTTGACATCCTGTTTGAACGTTAGTCGTTAATTTTATCCATTTGCTTTAATAATGCATTATCCTGCATATACTGAAATTTGGCAGATTTCTACCATCACAAAACCTTCTACTAATCCGTGTTATATCCGTGTAATGTAGCAAAATACTTAGAATAGTTAGTTAGAGATAGGATAGACTCTGGTGATTCTAATTTCTTCTATAAATGTACCGCTTTGCCTCAAGGGAGCGGAATGAACGAAAATAAGTTCCCAGATTACAGGTTACAGCTGCAATTTACTAATAACACCTGATATAGCCTGGTACGGGATTATTTGTCCAAAAGATGTATTTTTTAACGAAAACGAACCAGAAAAATCCAGCTGACAGGTCTAGATCAGGCAAAATTACAGTTATTTATATAATATCTATGTCTTGAGGGAGTTTACATTGCAGATCCTAGATGCGAATCCCAGTTTTGAAAGGCCGATTAACGCGGATATAAAAATAGCTTGTTCTTGCTAAATCTGCAAAGCAAGAACTATTGAAATTAGTGCAGGTTAGCAAACGGCAAAAATTGAAAATCAAAGTTTAAAGTCTTTGAGATTGGTTTAAATGTAACTGGAAACTTCATGCAGCAACCAATAACCCCGTTCACGAGTATGCGTTTGTCCGTTCGCAAAAAGTTTTATTAAATGATGCAAACAAATAGAAACTTGTAGACTGTGTAACAGTCAACTGTTGTCTCTACAACACCTTATAACAGGGTCGCTGATAAAACAACAAGCTTAAAACTAGAAGTCCAGCCTAAGTAATCTCAAACTCGATGGAAAGTTCTTGCACGCATTGAAAAAGCAAGTCTGAGAGCCTAAGTAGCAATCGTTTAATTATTTTTTGGATTAACATTTGGTTAAGGTTAGGTTACAAATGTCAGCCAAAAAGTTATTTTCTTGCTGCTTTGACAAGGAATGCCATACTCAACGTTAAAGTTTTTTGTAAAAAATGTAAAAAATGCGAGTAATCCAATGCATCTATAAAGAATGCATTTTTGTTCTGATTAGTATATACAATAAAAAAGGCAAAACAAAACTAGTTTTTGTCCTGAAAGATGGCAATAAAATATTAATTACAGCTAATATATTAATAAATATCGAATAAATATTATGCTTAGTTACTGCTAAATTATACATCGGCTGTTGACTCAATAACCGCGAGCTAGACGTATGCATAAATAAATTGGCAGGTGCATAAATAGGTTTATAGCTAAATAGACTAGTAACACATTTCCATGCATAGCTATTACATAAGGAGTTACGGAACTGACAACATCTCTAATCAACCTGTCAAATTGGTACCTTATTGCCACTGCTTTTAATTTGGTAGAGCATTTAATGTGCAAATTTTGTTTAATGAAAATAATTAGCTTTTTTCTACAAGTGTTTTCAGTTTGTCGGTTCCGTTGGCAAAATTATGAAAGTATACTAGAAGTAGAGCTAAATTGCTAGCTAAACTGGGCATATTCTTATATATTACCAAGAGCAAGATATATACATGATATACTCTTGGCAATACCATTAATAGATGTAAACTGAGAAGATACATCTAAAAGATAGCTGGAATCTAATAACATGCTAAGTATTAAATTTAATCTGAAACTGACATGAAACTAGCTGTCTCTGAAGTTTAGTTAGCCTTTAATTTAAGGAATCCAAATGAAGTAAAAAAAATAAATACTTTGTTTGAAAAAATAATGCCAAAAAATGGAGCACAATGTCTGGTTCAGTCAAAATAATTTTTTGTAAACATTGGCATTCCCCAGCGAAAGCCGCTGATACATTATAGCTAGACGAATTAATGGAAAGTTGGAACCAGTTTAGCTGAGCTGTCTATAAAAATCAGCAACTGGAAAGCTAAATTAGATTATATTCTATATCATGAAAAATTGGGTCAAGATGCCAGATTTTGTTCCGTGGCTGCGCTGTTAAAAAAATAAGCAAAAAGTTCAAAGTTGATATTAACATTATTTGTTTGTTGAATTTTATCAGAGCTGACAGAATAATTGAGAGTAGATAAAATGATAGATGTAAAACAAGTAGGTCCCTAAAAGGGACAAATTCCGCCGTGGTGGCACAAAAAGCATTTATCAATAATCCAAAAACAATTAAACTAAGCTACACTCGAATTATACATACCTACACATTTGTGTTGGGTATCAGGATGTGACACACCCAGGAAATTGGCCTAAGCTTCATCGGTTTGTTGGCCACATCAGGTCATTTTTTACCAATAGCGAATTCAGTGATCTGTCCAGTGTCCACATCAGACAGTCACTTTTTGCCAAAGCGATACAAAATATTACTGGTTACATAGTGAGTGTTTGTGTCACTTTTTGGGCAAAAGCTACTAACTCTGTTTGCTGGAAACATTAAGGTTATCTCATGTGTAGATTGTTTTGTTACTGAAAGTGTTGGCTAGAATAAGGTTACAGTTTTGGAGTAACGACCATATGATACCTAAAACTTTAGAAAAAGTCAGTCCGTCCGTGGTCAAATTTTACCTTCAGTTAAAGCTAGACCCTTTGCCTTACTTTACTCTACTTTTACCCAAATGGATATGGGTTTTGCCCCAGCTTCTAAGCCGAGGCAACGTCCCACTTCGAGCTAAATACATACGTACAGAACGGCACTTATTTTAGTTTATTGTTTGATGGCTACAGAAATAGTGTCGCTGCAGAGGGTTTGATTTGATCATTGTTGCCAGAGTTTAAAATTTGCCCTTTGTCGGTCACTCAGTTCGTCAGTGGTCTTGGTTTGTCGCTACCGTCGTTTTGCATTGTAACCAGGGTCGTGTTGACTAACCAGTGTGCTGCGTTCATGGTCGCAAATTTCCCGTTAACTATCATATTAAAAGTTAAAGCAGCTACATATTAATAAAAGCAACAAAGACACCTATGAAACGCTATGAAAAGTATGCTATTTTTTGGTAATCTTTAGCTGCGCTCAGTAATCATTAGCTGTTCACGTCCTATGTACGTGCCGGACTGGCCAAAACGTTCGGTGCAAACATAGCTCGTTCATTAGAGCTGTTAAATCAGCTGCGAACTGAGCTGATGTCGTCTGCCGCCAGTCACGGCAACGAGCTGACTAGTTTATGCAGACTGTCAGACTAATTTGCATATTATGCAACAAAAACTTCACCCACTGCAAACTGATTGGTCTGCCGTGTCATGTACGTAGACAGTACGGCTGCTAATTGGCTTAGAATTTCTGAGTAATTTGCATTACTATCGGATTGGCTGGCCTTTCTCCAAGCTGTATTTCAAATTACAGACATCCAGGGGGGGCCTACGAGAAAAAGTTCAAAACTGACCGCGAAAGAAACATTGTACGTACTTCAGATTTTAAATTTCACACTAAGTTTAAGATACCAGATGTAGATTATAATATAACTTTTAGTTTTTTGTTTCAGATTCGTTTCGTGATTTTTGGCCCCCATTGGCAGAAAAAAAAGACTGCCCTATATTAGGCCTATGATAAGCATAGGCCCTGTAGTGGCTCACAGCACGGAGTATGTACTCCTGGTGCTAAAATATCATTCCAAATATTCCGCCTCTAGGCGGAATAAAAATGTTTATACTTTTTGTTTTTATTTTGTTTGTTGTTTTTAATTTCTTGTTTTTTTATTGTTAGTTAGTTGTTTTTTTATTGATAGTTTTAATAGATAACATTTGAAGGTCACAAATTAAAAAATTGATACAGAAAACACAGAAGTCGGACTAATATTCAACTAGAACGATAATATGTTTTTCTTATGAAATCAAAATAATAACAATTATTAGTTATTATTGTTTGAATAATGAATTTTCTCCCCTTGAGTTGTTTACTGATTTTTTTACTGGTGAACTTGTGTGCGTAAGCATTTCTATAAATATACCTTATTAGATAAAATTACGCATGAAAAAATGAATAGATGGTCATTAAACATATTAAAGTCCATTATAAATCTAAAGCGCATTATTAAATAAATTAGTTATCTCCAGATCTAAAATTAATAAGGTGACAACGGAAACTAAGTCTGCGAAAAATTGTCAAATGAAATTTAGAAAGTAGTGAATAACAAGATTATCGTTTTCGAAATTGACAGAAAGTTTCCTTAACGGGAGCAAATATTAAATTGATAACAGAAGCATACTTGTCAATCTAAATTGATATATTTTTTAGTTTACTGAAATCCAGCAAAGTCTAAAAAAACTGGATGATTTTGTTACCATATTTATAGAGCTTTGATGAATACATAATAGACTTGATAAACATAATAAAGTTAATAAAAAAATTAAATTAAACATAATAGACTAAATAGAAATTAATAAAAAGAACATTAGTTAGTTTAGAAATATAGCACGTGCTAAATAGTTACTTTAAGGTGGCGCTCCTGAAATGTGACTTTTCAAAAAACGGCAGTTTGGGGCCAATTTTAGATACACAATGGCAAACTGGTGTAAAAGTATGCCTAAATACAAAAAATGAAGTTGATTGATACAAATTAGCAATCACTGTAGACCAAATGTGAGTGGAATTTCGGCTTGCGATTTCTCTTCGCAAGCGAGTAGCTGTTGCACAATCAATAGCTCATTTTACTCGCCTCAGCGTGGTCGAGCGGTCGCAAAAAGTCATTTTTGATGAATATGATTGATATATTGAAAAACACTAGAATCGCGATTTTTGAAAAACATAAATTTGGCTTAATTTTTTAGATACTATCGATTTGCCAATTTTTTAAAATCGCAAGCCGAAAATTTGCGTTTGTATTCACACGCTCTATATTTCTGTCTCATGCAGAAAGTATTGCGTTAGTTTACAAAAAAATTATACTACACTCAATAAAACACCAAAAATTTTTAATTACGTTTCAGTAAAACACAACTGCTAGTGTTTTTCAGCCTTTCAAATTCATTACATACGTGTAAATGCACTGGCTTGTGAAGGCATTTCCGTTAAAATCTATTTTTCTTGACGAAATTTGCTCAAAAATGATCAAAAAATTTTTATGTGATATGTACATCAAATTGAAGGAAATTCACTTGTGATCAACTTTTGTTCTTACGATGCATGTTTATTTTTGCGCGTTTTTAAAATAATGGCCAAAACCAACATTTCAGGAGTGCCACCTTAAGCTCCGATTTTTTTCGGGTACGTGACAATTGCGTGATATTGTTTAGAGATTGACCTTCGTAGGGCGCATTATATAATTGGATTAGATTAAATTTAACATGAGACTGACTAAAGTTAATAAAACTTTGTAGAATAACTTTTGTATCAACTACCGTATCATCTGCATTTCTTGAAAAGTGAATCTCATGAATTTAAGTTAATCCCATGTTGAGTTACTGCGGTCAATCTTGTTAATCTAATCCAGTTAATACTAATTGACAAAAAAGTCCATAGTTTTTTGGTATTTTTCTACGACCACAAGTTAATTGTTAAGTTGTCCCAAGATCTACAAACGAAGTTATAAAATTGCTTTTTGGCATGATGGAAAATTTATGTGATGTGCTGACATTTAACACATCAAACACGCCAAGGCTAACAAATTTAGATGACATAAGCTTTGTTAGCAAAAGTTGGAACTCCCAATTTAAGGCCAGGAAATGTGCACTGCTATGAAGCAGGCTGAGAAATTGAATTCAAAATCGTTACTTTTTTCCTTCCCCAGAACATTTCTGTTAAGTTCCAGGCATAGCCTAGCAAATGTGTAGCTATGTATATAACCTGTATAACATAGGTATAAAATTTGTACCTATAGTAAAAAAGCTTGTGGTACAATGTATGTATAAGTAACTATTTAGTATTTAGTATCTGAAAAACCATTTTATTTTTTATATTGTTGTATAAAATTACGTTTTATATTATTGTATTGTTGTTTTACGTATATTAATGACGTAAAAAATGTTTAACATAGGCAGCAAGTGAATTATAGTGGTTAATTTTTTTAGAATTCATTAATTACGTTCAGAAAGACTAATAAAAACGAGGAAAAAATATGGTTGTAAAAAGGAAAGAATAGAAAAGGGGAAAAGGGAGGAATAAATCTTTGCAATGTCGCAGCGTGATGCTTATATTATTCATTTCATAAGAAAACTAGCTGAGTTTCCCACAAATTTACCATTGAGTAGAAGTTTAAAGCAGAAAAATCTAGCCTAAATAAGTTTTTCCTAAGTCATATTGAAGAATTGGTGCTTTATGGAAAGTCTGAAAACGTTGAGTTAAGTTTGAACTAAATTGTTTGATTTAGCAAAGTAAGATGACTAGTTGAGATCTTAAAAACAGGTTGTTCCGAATTTGTAGGGACTACATAACCATTATTTTGTGACAACAATCAATCTAAATTAATTTAAACTACAATATCGTATGCCAATTAGTCAGCGTTTGGCTAATGGGTAATAAAACGAACCAATACCAGTCTAACAAAAACTTAATAGACCGTTTTTGGTGATCAAAAGGTACAATGATCCGCATTCTGAAAACAAAAGTTCACATTTGAATGGAACTACTGCAAAAGATGACTAATATAATAGACCTTTACAATATCGCGGGTGCGCACTGCGCACTATGTGGTTAGACGAAGTCATCAGGAATATCAGTTATGTTAAAAATACTTGAAAACATTAGTCGTTTAAGGTTTTCACGTATTTTAATTAAGCTTTACCTACTATTTAGTAAAAAAATTAAAAGAGCTAAGGCACTTGCAACTGAACTCAGATTACGGGATTTAAGTCTCCTTCGACTGAGAATAAAAATATAAAGCACCAAGCCAACATTTCTGGTGGACGTGGAGCTCACCAGCGATATGTCAGGAATACCCTTGTATTTGACCTACAGTCCCAGATTGATGTCTGACAGAAAGTAACAGAAGTAAGAGTAAGAGGTCAATATGTTTACAACACCTGTTCTGAACACAGCAAAAAAGTTTAATTGTCAAATCTGAACAGAAGCTCAGAAAAAGCAAGCTTAATTGCGATTCAGAATAAACTTTTGGTTAAGGTAAAAAGTTGTAGTAACTTTTGGTTGAAGGAGGTTCATAGTGGTGCAGGTGCACTCTGTACAACAGTACTGTGCAAAAAAAGTTCCCTGTTCGTCGTGGCACGACGAGCTTCAAAGTCGTAAAGTGATGAACAAACAATTTTTCGTAAAAGTGGCTTGGAAACCTTGAGAAGTGAAAAAAATTTTTGTTCATCACTTCCCGGGGAGCCTTGGTCACTTTTTGCAAATTTGGTCACATTTCGCAAAGGATGATGAAGTCCCCGACAAACAAGAAACTTTTCTACGCACGGTAGTGTACGTAGAAGCACCAAGACTCTATTCTTAAAATTATAAAACCGAATAAGGAGTCTAAACGCATCATAAATGATTATTCACTTGCATAGAAACACAATTAGTGTATGAACATGTCCAACCGAAGAAAATACCGTTTGAAGAAATACATGTACCATCCTACACAGGGGTGGACGCGGGTCGAAATTTTCGACCCGCGACCCAACCCAACCCGCGGCTCTAGACTCGTGGGTAACCCGCGACCCAACCCGCGCCGTAAAACCCGACCCACGACCCACTTTGACCCACCACTCTATAACCATAACGTACATTATACACAAGCGTGTAGCCAGGATTTTGAAAAGGGGGGTCGCACCTTCTCCACTTTTTTGCTCACTTGTTTAAACTCACTATTGCGGGGTCTGAGCGCCTCAGCCCCCAGAATCCAATTATTTTTACACTTATTGGCGAAGTGGCTTACATAACAAAATGTAAATTTGGTCATTTAAATTAATTAAACTAACTGTTGCGGGGGTCCCGGGGTCTAGGGGCGGCAGCCGTCAGAATAAATGGAGGTTTTTTGAATTTTCAGACAAATTTGGTCAACTGGAGACGTAGTCAAAAAATTTTCCGACAGGTAAAATAAAAACAAAAGGTGGAAAGTTCATATCAGACAGTATATTACACAAGTAAATACAGCATAATGTACTCTAGTAGACAAGCATATATAGGCTTTCATGAAAGTTAATAACAAGGAAGAGTAAGCCACAGAGTTTGCAGGGGTCTGGGGGCGGCAGCCCCCAGAAAAAAATTTTTAGAATTTTTTAAAATTTTAGACCAAATTTTGTCCATTGGAGACGTATCCGAAATTTTTTTGGGCGGGCTATAAAAACCAAGGGGGGACCCTTGTCGACAATTTCTTCAGGTTCCAGTTTCCGCGGGTCAGAAAAATTTTTTTCGACCCGCGCAGCCTGAAGTGGGTACCCGCGGGTCGACCCACGGCTAAAATTGTCCGACCCAACCCAACCCAACCCGCGGGTACCCGCGGGTACCCGCGGGTACCCACGACCCGCGTCCACCCCTGGTCCTACATGAAGAAATACCGTTTAATTTAAGGGGGTAATTGCGTTTTTAGGTGTTTTTTTAAACTACCATAACTGCACTTAACCTCAACAAAAACTAGAGCGGTCTTTTTTACATTTTTTTTACACCTTCTAGCTTTAAAAAACTATATTTAAAAGCTTATTTTTTGCAATTTTACTGCTGCTATCATTTGAATACACCCCATCAGCGGTTTTTTTGACTAATTTTTGCGCCACAGTTATGAAACTCAAGATCAGCCAACAACTACTAAACTTTCTGCAGTTATGCACTAACATAATATCCCCACCCGTTTTTTTGATATAGTTGATAAGTCGTTTCTACGTTGAGAAAATGACATTTTCGTGCAAAAATCACGTAATTTGACTTTCCTCTAAACTTTTCAAAAGCCCATAACACCGACTCTACAAACTATTTTTAGAAAAGGAAAAAAACGGGTGGGGATATTTTACCTAAAGATAATGTGGTTAAAGTTTCGAAGCCGTAGTCCGTTTTTAGCTTGAGTTCCGTGGGCGCAAAAATTACACTGAAATGTCAAAAACCACGAAAACGACATTACCCCCTTAAAGAACCGGCAGAATAAACTAACATAATCTAATTAATCACTTAAACATAAAACGAACGAAAAAAAGAAAATGCCAAATGATGAATTAGCCTCAGTTATAACTTACCGACAGTTCTTACTTTGCTTATAACTTTCAAGTTCTGCCGCTGGTTTTAACTAGTAAATATCTTCTTTGTATGCGGAAAACCAATGCAAAAAAATCATGTTACATACATGAATGCCCAGCTTACAGTGATATTAGACCTTTCAACTCTTCTAATACAACACATTTGCTGCAATTTATTGACATTATGAGTAGTCAAGACTTAACAACCATTAAAATATTAGCTAAATTTCTATCGGACGCTTTTACTCGCAGAAGTTCACTTTATCAGAGATTAAGACTATAACACATTTTGTAAGAGCCTTCACAGACACACTCAGTGTGACCCATATCTTGTTTATTGATTGCCATTGTCCATATCTTTTATATGCGTAATTTTTTTTTGTTTTTGTTGTGTAGTAAGGTGCCTATACAGTCCCTGTATGTGAGATATTATGCTTGATCAAATAAATTTCGTTTCATTTCATTTCATAAATGAAATATTTAAAAAATGGCCAGTTACTCACACAAAAAGTCACCCACGAAGGACAACTCTAGTGTCGCAGCAACAATTTGTCCTAATTTATTATTATTTTAGATCTGATGGGATCCGCATTTACAGTTTAGATTTTTACCTATGCCAAACATTTTCGCAAAATAGTCTTAAATCTATTAACGTTAGTAAAAACTGTTGTAATATTCCAAAATTGTTTCTAAATTCATAAAATTTTGTTAACTTTCTGTTTTATTTTGTTAACTTGAAAGTCATGTGAAAGTAAAAAAGTAAGAGTGGGTCACTTTCATGTCAAGCAGTTCCGCTCCGATGACAGCGACAACAAGATGAGTCGACCTAGCTAAAAAACAAGTGGAGGAAAACTGATTGAGATATTAAAAAATAAGTTAGATTATATTAGTGCTAAAAAGGCACGTGATCGCCTGATTTACTGTTTTCTACGGTTGCAAAAACAGTCAGCAGGAAAAAGCAAAGTTTATTAACGCTTAAAGTAACAAAAGATAAAGTGGACAGACAGAAAGACAAAAGACATTAAAATGTTATCTGCCTGACACTGCACAATTACCAATTAAATAAAAACACTCAAAATAACTTTGGTGACGTTTGGTTGTTTGCACAAGGCACTTAACTTGCACTCATTAGCACATTGTGTGGGAATTAATGAGCTGATTTGAAGACAGAAAACAGTTAGATGCTAGAAAACAATCTCAAAATACGCGAGAGATTCTGTGGGTGACTTTGGTTAGTTCATATTTTAGGTTTTAATTCCAAGTGATTTTTATTAAATTAAATTGACTTAAGGTGGTAGTGTCGCCACAGCAATTTTGCTTATAGGCTGCAAAATGAGAACTTTTTGCTTTGAAATCGTACGTTCACTGAGAAACTAGTGAAATACCATATGGTGTCAAATAAATACTGCCAGACACTGGACTACCAATACCTACCAATATTTTTAACCAATCACCATTTGTGAGCCAGACATCACACAATAGAGACATAAAAGTTCTAAAAATCAAGCCAGATATCAGTTTGGCCAGCTTGTGAAGTACATGTAATGTTTTGACGCACAATTTTTTGCCACAAATAAGAAAAATGAAAAATGAAGGTTCGATTTTCTTTTGATTTCAAAATAAGTGTCTAATTTTTTTACAATTTATCATTATTGCTGTGAGTACTTTACAGGTTACGCACAGTTTCACAGTTAAAGCAGGCATTACTGCACAACCACTCAAGCAATTTGCACTAAATTTTGTGTGCATAAACTGGAGCATATGTGCTTTTACTTTGTGTAAACAATCTAAACAATTTAATTGTGATGAAATTATCGAATGTGAATAGGTTTTCAAAACGTCATTTTTCCGACTTTGCGACTTCACTGCTAACTGTATGCTGCATCAATTTTTCTGAAACTTGGCAAATATATTTTCCTTAAAACATATTTTTAGAATATATAAAGAACATTGACCTATCTTTCACTGAAAATGTTTTATAGTCGCGCAAAATCGACTGCTTTCGCGACACTACCCCCTTAATTAAATTAGTGTTATCAAATATTAACTCAACACAGCATTCAGACAGTCTGGCATGAATTTTTTGTGTACAATCCGTACGCGTGCGAGAAAAATTGAAGTAAAGAACATCTCGTGACTGAAGTGAATGTAGTATTGCGATAGTTAGTAATCATAAACCTGAAGGCACTTATACTGAACTTGTCGCCTGGAAATGCTACCGGTCAAAAGTTAGGATGAATTATTAAATATTAATTATTAATGCAATAATTTTGTTGACGAGTATCCGCAGCATAATTGTCGATTGGCGTCAGTTTCTTGAGACAACTTTTTATTATGAACCAGGAATATTAATTTTACGTCGTCTGCACGCTGTGTATTTCAAAAACTAATTACTTGTCGCTTAAAAAATGGCTCAGAACACACACTACTTCTCATATTAAACTAATAGCATCAGAAAATTCAAAAATTCAGTATTTAGAGTTTGTAAGGTTTAAGGTGATTTTATTGTATCTGAGAATTTTTTATGTTCTTCGTAGAACTTAAGTTTGCAACAAATAGGATTAAAAACCGTTTTAATAATGACGCTAAGGAACGCGAACGGATAAAAACAAAACAGTCATGCTAACAAAAAACAAAGTCTAGACAAGTTTCAAAAATAACTTCCATTTGTTAACTTCATCAGCTTTGACTAACTGAGCGTTTGTAGCTTATTTCCTCATTTCAAATAAACACTGTTTTAGCTAATATCTATCAATCAGAGTCACCAAATTAATTCTAACTACATTAACTCATTTTTAAAGAAAGGCTAGGTTTTTAAATTTAGCTAGACCAAAACTTTTAATAATTAACAATCCCGAAGCAAACGTTGAAATATTAATGAAAAGAACTAAACTCTGAATAAAAATAGATGCAGACGGAAAATATCCAAAAACCAAGCACTAGAACTCCTTCCAAACAATGTAAGCACCAAAAAGTCAAACATTAGGGGTTATACTGAATGGGTTAAATAAATAGAGATTGGATTAAAACTTGTTTCCCTAATAATAAGTAAATGGTAAGATAGACTTAATACAGCAATTATGCACATGTGGGAGGTGCTAAAAACATTTGGTGGGCCAAATTTTATGTAAATTGTCGACGTCATGAGATATTGTCAAAAAAAATTTTAATCGAAGCAGTTAAGGGGGTAGTGTCGCGAAAGCAGTTTTGCTCATAGGCTGTGAAAATAGAACTTTTTCTTTTGAAGTAGTACATGCAATGAGAAGCTAGTCCAACGCTGTATGGTATACTATCAAATAATTACTGCCAGACATAACACTATCAATATTGACAAATATCTTGGACCAATCGTCATTTGTAAGCCAGACATCACACAATAGGGACATAAAAGTTCGAAAAATCAAGCCAGATATCAGATTGGCCAGCTTGTAAAGTACACATAATGTGTGGACGCACAATTTTTTGCGACAAATAAGAAAAAAGAAAATTGAAGGTTCGTTTTTCTTCTGACTAGAAAATAAGCGTCTAGATTTTCCACAATTTATCATTATTGCTGCTACTATTTTACAGTTTAAGTACACCTTCACAGTTCAAACTAGTATTACTCCACAGCCGCTACAGTAATCTGCACTAAATTTTGTGTGCATGAACTACAACATATGTGCTATTAGTCTGTGTAAAAAAACTAAACAGAAAAATTGATAAATGTGACTAAAAAATGGAATGTGAATAGGTTTTTTTTCGTCATTTTTCCGACTTTGAGACATTATTGCTAACTATATGCAGCACCAATTTTGCTGAAACTTGGCAAAATAATTTGCCTTTTGGTAGATTTTCAAAATATAGAAAGAACAATTTCTAATATTTTACTGAACAAGTTTTACAGTCGCGCAAAATCGACTGCTTTCGCGACACTACCCCCTTAAATCAGTTTTATGAGTCCATTTATAGTCATCATATTATTTGTTTACTTATTCAAGGTACAAATAAAATTTAGTAATGCGTCCTAGTTTTTATATACAGTTGCTAAAACCTATGTATGTATTAAACTATACTACTAATTACACTAAAGTATTATGTAGTGTACAGTATTGTAACAAAAGTATATGTTAGCTGATAAATAAAATTGTCACACAACAGCTGCGAAGCCAATATAAATTACATATTATCAACCGTTTTGTTTCTCATGAGCGACGTTTCCAGGTGCTGTGAAATTGAATCAGTACTTGTCAAAAAGGTTTCATGATTTTATGAAAAACCTATCTATTTTTATATTGAATTTATTGTCATAAAATACACGTTTTAGTTATTTATATTTATATATTATATATATTATATATATATTATATATATATTTATGTATATATTTATAGTGCACACGTTTCAAACAAAACGACTGACGTACAGTGTTTATTGCGCGGCCGCCTCAGCGGCCGTGCATACTAAGTAAGGGTTGTAGCATGGCTGCGAGTGCACTCAGATATTTGTATGCACGATGCGCTGGAAAGCTCCGAGTGTAAAGCACGAGGGCTTTCCAAGCAGAGTTGCATACTAATATCTGAGTGTCAGTGCTAGCCATGCTACAACAGACTTGTCACATGGCCTTAACACAGGTGAAAAACAAAATATATTGTTAGCGGTAGGATTCGAACCCACGCACAGCTGACTTCTAGTTTCAGAGTCAGCGCCTTAGACCACTCGGCTACGCTACCTTGGATGGAAAATGTTTAAATGACAACATTATTGAGTTAAAGAGTTAGAAGTTATTAAACAGAATAATAATAAATGACATTATTATTGAGACGGAACAACTAAGTAACTGGTGTTTATAAACAAGCCTATGTAACTAAACGGAGACAACGACAGCCCTTCACACTGTACGCACTTTAATTTTATCACAACTTGGGTTTTAATTAACTGGTTCTGAAGCAGCCGTGGTCAAGTGGTTACGATGGACGACTACGGACCTTGATGATGTGGTGCTCGATGGTTCGATTCTTTGCGTTCTTTTTAAGGTTCTTTCTTACTTCTAGCAAGCGTGCGATAAATCTTTGAGTGCACGCTGCGTCGAATGCGCCTATGCTTACCGTGTGTTCAGAGAGTGCAACAAATCTCTGACTGCACTCTTGGAAGTTAAGAGATTACAGGAGCCGCACATATCAGAGATTTGTAGCATGCCTAATTACGTAGAGGCCATGTGACAATTTCAGTTAATGCACTGAAACTGAAAATGCATGTAAATCGTGCTCAGTTTCAGTGCATTATTAAAGCCTGCTGACCTGACTTAGCATACTCATGTGCACAGTACACGTACGTGTAGCGCGAATAGCGTGCGTGTGTGTGTGTGCAGTATGTGTGTATCAGTCTGTGTACATGTGTGTAACTCTGCATAACGCGACAGGTTGATTAAGATTACTTGAATATCGATATCAGTTATCGATATATTGGCGTTGTTTTGTATTTTCAAATTAGTGCCATAAATCACATTAACAAGCTCAGTTTGTGGCAAGAACCTTTAGTATGTCGTTATATGTAGTTGGCTTTTCCACGTACATTTGGCAGGGGTCATTGTGATCCTGTTTGGCCCGTTGATCACTATAGAAAACTTTCACACTAGCAGTGTATTTATAGAATTCCTGACTCAAAACTAAAGACCTGTTCGTGGCTGAAAACACGCATCAGTATCATAGTAATTGAATTTAAAAGCAAACCGTATGTACATGCATCTACACACGTCGAACGCTATCACCTAACAGCAAGTTCGTGTTCCGGATAATTCAAGCAGCCTTCAGTTTTCAAGCTTTTTAACCAATGTCATCAAGACTCGTCCAAAGTTGAAGCTCTGTACTATATACATCTGCATCCGATATTAGAAAATTACTGGCATGCCGCGCTTAATTTTACCGATACGGTAAAGTAATACTTGCTGTTGTCATGTGAACAAAACTGCGCTCGTCAACAAAAGTGCTTGTTTTGCGGCGTGTTTTGTGTACTTCTAAGGGTTGATTCGTATTTGCAGTTGTATGTATGTCCGTTTAGCCGACGAAAATTGAAAAAACTCCTCAATTTGATTTTATCGACTGTTAATGACGTGATTATTTTTCGTAATTTTGATAAATCGAGCCTAACGTAGGGCAACAACGAGTGCGTAGAATGAGCAAGAGGCGTAAAAGGAGGTCGATTGTAACAAATTATGTACAGAAGTCACATTTTTGTGAGTAGGAATAGAAATGTTTAAAATTGATATTCGGAAATACTATGTATGAACTATAAATTAGCATGTTCAAGCCTCTCAATTTCTCCCTCAAGAATACTGCTGAAATTTATTTCAACCTGGCTAATTTATTTTTTAAGAAATTTCGAAATATCCGTAGGGAGTAAAATTTTTCAGCAAAAAGTAGTCATTTCCATAAATTTATTGTCCTAATGAAAATTAATTCTGTGGAGATAGAATTCTCAGTTTCACACACCTAATTCGCACAAGTACCTAATACAATTTGAGTGAGAAACAAAAGTTTTGCTATGCCAAAAATATTCAATTTTTATACAAGTTGGACAACATCAAGTTCGGCTACTTAAAAAAAGAAATAAGCCAAGCAATAAAACTATGAAAATGATAGCGATTTGAATATAATAATAGATGAATAATTTCATGATGATGATGATGATTTTAATAGATGAATACTTGAAGTACTCCTTGAATACTTTACGTATTGTTCCGACGCTCTGGAGAAGTAATTTCCTGTTATTGTCAGTGACAAAATTAATCTCATCATAATCTGCCCTGAGCGTCCATCGTAACATCTGCAATGGTTTTTATACTAATTACTTTTTAGTCGATATTACACAATATGGGTATTTTTTTGTTTGTTGATGGTCTTGGTCAATTAAATTGTTTGTTTGTCCGGCCGTAAATTAAGTTACCTGGCTTCATGATAGATCAGCCCACACAAACACACACGTAACCGAAAACGAATTATATAAATACGTACCCATACGGAAGATATGTACAACATAAGCAATAAAAACGGTAAAATAAATGAATAAATAAATAAATAAATCACTTTAAATAAATTACATAACGTTAAATATATAAATAGTGTAATCAGTTTAAAGCTCTTAAAATCCACAAACTGGTACCAGAAGGACATTTATTTTGTGGTCTAGCTATCTGAAAAATTACTATAAGAATATTTAGCTGGCAAATAATTCCTTTTCAGCTAAGCCTGACTAATCACCTATTATTTCAGCCTAGTGGCTTTTAAGATGTGTTTACCGCAGCTACAAAGAACTATAGGAAAAGCAAAAAAGTGGCTTTTATAGTTTCCTTCTTTTTACCTCGCAAAATAAAAAAACCTGAAGCCTTTGAAACCTAGGTTATTGACAATAAAAACCAGAAAAGGAGCAGACTTGAAAAAATGAATAGCACCGGTTTTAAAGGCAGAATTGGAGCTATATTCCACTGAGGATGGCATATCTAGATTGGAATAAAAGGCTGGTAAAGGTTAACGAATGCTTCCATGCAGTTGTCCCGGTTGTTTGATAAATTGAGAAGAGTAAAAGTGGCAAAATTTATGGTAAATCGTTGTAAAGTAGCAGTTAAATTTATTTTTCAGATATTGACAAAAGGAATCGAGACGGCAAATCTTCAATTAAAATGCTTTATATTAATTCTCAATTATCAATTGATTGGTACAAGAGGATGTACAACAGTTCAGTTTAGTCCGAGGTTTAGGAATGACATATCGGACTTAATGGACTAAACCAGTTAAAATAAGTCACCTGCTTAGTTTTATTATATAACCCGTGTTAAAAATCACTAACACTATTTTAAGGTTCCTTTACCGAACAATCTGCGAAAATGTTCATAAAATGGAACACACAATGCAAACGAAATATTAAAAACAAACTTTGCTTAATGTTTCATACTTAACATATTTAACGCGAAACAGACACGGTTTTTATCAATTAGCAGCTGTAAACATACGGCCATTCATTTTCTTAATGATTGACTTCAGGGCATATCCTAAGCCGGTGTTTTATATTGTTATCATTCAATGTCGACGTGTTGCCTAAGGTGAAGTTGTCTGGCATTTTTTGACAAGCCAAACTAAGGTTAAAATAATTTGTGCTATGCTATGTAAAGGTCAGAATGCTATGAAGTAATTAGTTTTAGTATCTGATTCACAGAAAGCTGACTGCTAGCGTCGTAATCCAAAACATTAATATTGCCATAAAGAAAATACTACTTTAGCTATGAAAAAGGCCAAATTTAATTTCCCTTTATTTTTTCCCTTTAGCAGTGAAGCAAGGGTTTCGCTGGGTGGCAGTAAGACAAAAAATTGGGGGGCGCGAAATGCAATCATCTACGATTGATGCACAATTGGAAGATAAGTTAATGCCTAGAATGGACTTGCCAACTTTTATATCCCTAACCAAAGTAATAAACTCATCATTTTGTCAGCAAAAAATTGACAAGTGACAATTGTTTTTTATTGTATAGTCTTTATTTATATTTTCAACATTTCATTAGTATACTTATTTAATTAGTAAGAACAGTAACAACAAACGTTAACTGCAACGTTACACAGCGGATTTGATTAGAAAATTATGCTGCGGAACTAACAAAACTTGTGCGAGCAAGTCTGAAAAACAATTGGCAGTTAACCCTCTAGAGGTTTTCTAACTACAAACTAAGGTAATTCTTTTTCTCATTATTACATTTTGTCTATCTATCACGAACAGATTATGAGCGAACGCGGAAATTTTAGAAATTATTATGTTCACCTTTGAGTCAAAAATAAGAAGTTGAAAAGATTCTGGCAATTTTGATGATACCTTCAGTAAAAAAACTTTTGATTAATGAATACTAATACAATGATTTTGTTTCTGTTCAGTGTCAAAAACAGTTTATTAATTTTATTTCAGTCTTTCCTTAAGAATAATGAATGAAATAATTATTACGTCTTAATAAGAAATGTTCAATTGGTTAAACATAAAAAACTAAAACTAAACTTATAGGTTATACCATGTCATTGCAGTAATTTGGATTAAGTAAAGAAAGTTTACACATACTAAGCACAAAATACATTCTAAACCTATTATAAATTATCGGCGCTTTTTGCGGACACAAGGTTTTTTTTGCGGACCACAGTGCGGACATTCGCAATTTTTTTGAGTCGTCCGCAATTTTTTTCTGCCGTCCGCAATATCCGCATCCCGAAATTCCTCAGAAAACTTTTCTTGTGCTCCCAGAAAAAATTTTCCGGCACATCCCCAATTGACCAAATTTACACTATAATTGCAAAAAATTTCCTTCGAGGGCTGTGCATTCTAATTCATCACAAAGATATAATAAATATAATATTCTAAAGCGGAAAAATGCAAGCTCGCTCGTTAAAGATAATGGACAAGTTTGCTGTGAAGTGAAAATCGAAAAGTCATGCCTATCCCCAAAAAAAGTTGCTGGCTACGCCATTGTTGTTGACTATGAAATATGTATATAGTGCACAAAGAGAAATCCTAACATAGATGCATGAAGTTTGCCGACTGTCCGCAAAAAATTTATCCGTCCGCGAAGAAAATTTGGACGTCCGCAAAACATCCGCACTTCGGATTTTCAAAAAAACCCTGCACTGACAAATGGACAAACTTTCACAAGTTCAAACGTGCTTTTGGACTAACCACATAAAACCTCAATTTGCATACAATTTTCAATTTCAACAAAAAAGTACATACACGATTCTAAATTACAAGCAGACACGCTAAGAGTTTATAAAGAAACTAAAAAACTTTTCCAAACTTCAAAAGTTAACTCTAATGAAGCTAACTAATGGAATTTCAGATGCTCTAAAAAGTTGGAAAATTCCAACTCAGTTGGGTTCTGAGGACTGCAGATACTTTTATAAGGCTGCCTAAGTTTTTTTGTGGACAGAGTTGGTGAATATATGATCGGTCTCTCGAATCAACAAAAAAGTCATTAGTAATTTCAAATTCCATTCTTTTCGCAAAATCACTATTTTCATAAAATGTCAATCCTATAGTTAAACTAATTTGTAAAATAAAATTATTAGTTATTAAAATGTTAGGACAAGTAGAAATGCCTTGTGAGCCTTTATGCAGAAAATAATGCATGTGTGTTTGTTAAAGCTTGAATTTACCCATCTAAAAAATCTAATATTCCAGACCATAAATGCCTCCACTTATCAAACCAAAAGCTCAAAGGATGCTTTTAAGTTTGGTCAAAGCACTTAAAGCACTTACCTACTATAAGGTTTGGAACTCAATAAGCACATTGAATATTGTGTGCAGGCAAGAATATTGCGGTATATTGAGCATTTATTGTTGAAAATATAATTCATGGAAAGCATGTTGTATGCTTTAAAGAACATGCTTTATTTATAACAAACGAATTACCATTTCAATTGAACTATTTTGTATTCACGTTTAAATTTCCGCCTTTTCAAAATGCTGCTTTAAACATAAACTCCGAATCTGATTTTTCAATTTGAGTCAAGTTACCACATAAAAAAGAAAAATTAAGAAATAATTCAGCAAATTTTTGGTTTAGCAATTCAAACAACGCGTTTTGATTGGTCAGGTACTTTAATAAAATATCCCATACAACAAGAATAGTAATCAAGATTAGTGTAAAATCAATTTTTCCTTAAATAACTGAAGTAGAAACTGACATAGACTTCACTGTTAAGGAGACAAGAGCTACAAAAATAACCACTGCCATAGAATAACACGGAAACTTTAGTTCTATAGTAAATTTCCTGTTCTGTGAATGAAAACTCACAAATCGGGACAGATTCAACGCAAGGAAGCGAAAATGTTTTGAAAAAATTTGCAAATTGGATTATTTTTTCCGCAGAAAAATTTATGTGTTGTGACTGTTCTTAACTCTGTTCACGAAACAAAGAAAAGTTTACAGCACTAGTAGCAGTAGCTACAAATAAATATGTATGTAGTTACAATCTAATTAGCCTGAATAGGGTATGTTTAAAACTAAAATAAGTATCAAGAGTACATAGGTACATAATAGGGAAGAGTATGACATTCTTCTCTATCCTAGCTAATCGGCCTGGACGATGTTCCGGCCGAAATAGCCCTTTTACGCCTTGATTTCAGGATGGGGTACCCCCCCTCGAATCAAGACATGTCTTGATATCAGGGGGGGGGGCAACCCCCCCTCAAATCTGGAAAGTGTTTTGATTTCATTGCTATTTAGGGCTACTCCCACCCTCGTTTCAGCACACTGCCACGGTGGTGTCTTGATTTCAGGGGGGGGGGGGTACGGGTACCCCCCTCGTTTCAGCACGTTACCAGCTCACCACAGAGTTCATGCTGGCAGTGTGCTGAAACGAAGGGGGGGTACCCCCCCCCCTGAAATCAAGACACTTCCCGGATTTGAGGGGGGGTCCGCCCACCTGAAATCAAGACATGTCTTGATTCAAGGGGCGGGTACCCCACCCCTGAAATCAAGGCGCAAAAGGGCTATTTCGGCCGGAGCATCGTCCGGGCCGATTAGCTATGTAGGATAGGGAAGAGAGTCATACTCTTCCCTATTATGTACTCGTGGTTTTATTGTATGTCCAGTCCGTCTCGTAAAAAATAGAATAATACGAGAACTCAACTTATTTGCAAATGATCTTTCAATTAAACAAGTAAATGTAGACAGCCTTGAGAGATCCGTATGTACAAATTACAAAAAAATGATAGTCAGGAGTTGTCTTGTATTAATTTTAATCTTTATACCACCATAGATACCTTTAAACCAATACCACTTTAATACCTTTATATTAATACTATTTTAATCGTGTACTTAAGTTATTGCATATATAGTTGCCAATACAAAGGCATCCTCAGCTTTAGTCGGTTTAGTAGTTTGGTATCTTCAGTCTTTGTAAAATACTACAAATATTGTACTATACACTCAACGACAATAATTTTTCCGTTTTGGCATTCATGAAGTTCTATAGATATCTTCCGGATGATTCGCAGCAGTTTTGTTTCCGACACAGCAAGTTTGTTTATGACAAAACGGCGGATAAACATTAGGTACATTTGGGTTTTGTTATGTTCTTTTAACTTGCCGCATTTTGAGAATGCGCCTATTTTGTTGTTTAAAATAGTAGTTTCAATATCAATAAAAAGGTAAATGTACAGAACCAAAGCTACAGCTACACCTAAAGCTTTGTATTGACTTTATGGAATTAACCTAATATCAGTTGAACTAGAAGAAGTCAGACAATTATACTGAAAGTTTCTGCTGAAAACAAAATCCGTTAATTTTTCAGTACTGTCATGAAAAAGTTCCCTGTCTGTCGGCATACGACGAACTTCGTCGTGTACGAAAAGTGACCCAGGTTGGCCGCAAAGTGAAAAACAAACAAGCCCGATCTGCGGCAAAGCTTCCGTAAGCATTGAGCAAAAGGTTTTTAGTAAACTGACCAAGGTCAGCTAAAGCCTGTTGTGCAGCGATATTTACCTGTCAAACGGTGGATTGCACTTTTTTTTGTTACTATCCGCCACTGTTGGTTAGGGCAATCTTACCCTCTTAACCTGGCATATGGATAGAGCTTGATTGTGTGTATGGGGTTGGTTACCCAAGGACATCACAAATCAAGGTTCAATTTATAGTGTAGTTTTAGTGTGAAACATAGGATATGTAATTTACTATAATTCGAAAATAAAATACAAATACACTACATTAATCAAAGTTAAAGTTATTAAAACGTATGTACAGGAGTACATATGTTTCGCAGAGAGTTGAATGGCGGTTGTAAGTTAGCGAAAGATTATGGCTGCCGACAACAGAATTTTGTTAATTTCCATAGTGATCCAATCTTGTTTTATACATTTTATACACTTCTTCATAATATTGACGAATTTTCAACAGTTTTCTTAGATTTTTTCACATGGCGACTTTTCTATTTCTTGTTTTTTACGCGTGTTTACTTGTTTTCTATTCACAGTGTTATATATTTAACACTGGAAAATCGACCTACCGGAAATAACAGGTAAGTCTATCTATTTGAAGATTCTGCAAATTCTATACAAACCAAATATAAAGTACCTGTTGCGCAGTGGCGCAACAGGAAAAAACTTTGGTTAACTTTAATTTACATACCACTTAATCACGTATAAAACTCCGGCCGGACCACTAATTATCGAACTTTTTTATTGAGCACTTTACAACTAACCTGTCCGTTTTCGCGAAGGATGAAACTCGTTGTACGCCGACGAACGGTAACTTTTTTGCACCACTGTATCTCTAAAATGTAGGTAGTACTTATGTTTGGGACTAAAATTCACGCATTACACAGTCCCTTTACATTATTTTGCCGGACCATTGTCACAGCAAAATTCAAGCTTGGAATGACCACATCACAAATCTTCAGCTTTCTAAACAAGCAAATTCAAAAGATTCTCATTATCGCTAGAGAACATATTGTAATAAATATAACGGTCTAATCTCAATGTTCCAGACATAAATAAGACATCGAGCAACTTGAATAATATTCACAATACATTTACTATAATTCAGACTAATATAAGTACGGTAATAGTGTTGAGTTTATTTTGTCTCAAAATTTAGCTTAATTGATCTAACATGAATCCTAGCAAGAGTACATAATAGGAAGAGTATGACATTCTTCCTATTATGCCTTCGGGCGTGCGTCCAATCCGCAGCGCGAAATAGCCCGTTTATGTACGGTTTTGAGGGGGGGGGCTACCCCCCCACTCAGTTGAGTACCCCGTCTTCAGTTGAGGGGTGGGTACCCCCCCTCATTTCAAGACACTAACAAGGACTTTTGTTGATGTGCTGAAATGAGGGGGGGTACCCCCCTCAACTGAAGACGGGGTACTGAACTGAGGGGGGGGGGTAGCGCAAGGTCTTGCTTGGTGTCTTGGAATGAGGGGGGGGGGTACCCCCCCCTCAGTTGAGTACGGGGTCTTCAGTTGAGGGGGGGGGGTACCCCCCCTCAAAACCGTACATAAAAAGCCTATTTCGCGCTGCGCATTGGACGCGCGGTGCCAGGCATAATAGGTAGAGTGTCATACTCTTCCTATTATGTACTCTTGATCCTAGTTATCCCTTTATACAATACTAAGAGTGTACAACGGATCACCATGCCACGAGGCTAATAACTTAAAATTATAAAAAACTACGTTCATGTCAAAAAACAAGATTCACATCCAAATTTTTTGCACCCATTTGGAACTGCACAATATGTGTGTCAAAAAATCCAACCCAACCCAGCCGGCTAGCCCTACTTGATTTCAAACTTTCATAGTAGGAGGCAATCGCATACTCAATCCTGATTAAGTTTAGTCTTATGCTTCATATCCGCTGTAGTAAAAGCCCGGTACAGGCGTGTCGTTAAGAACATATTGACAGGGACAAATTTTGGTCGACTTTGGTGAACCATTCACATAATCGTTTTTTTGCAAACCTAAACCTTTTGCAAACCTTTGCTTGGAATTGACGATACTTTTTGTGTGTGAAAAGTAGGGTCATTTGGTCAGGTAGTTTTTATGGAATTGCTTAAGGACAAACCGAAGGAACAAGACTAGGACAAGTATGAACTGGGCTTAAGCGACAAAGGTGACTTAAGGGGGTAGTGTCGCGAAAGCAGTCTATTTTGCGTAACTGTAAAACATTTTTAGAAAAAGATAAGACATTGTTTTTAATATGTTTTGAAAATATATGCTAAGGCAAGTATTTTAGCCAAGTTTCATTAAAATTGATGCAGTATACAGTTAGCACTGAGGGCGCAAAGTCGGAAAAATGACGTTTTAAAAACCTATTCACATTCGATTTTTTCGGCACAATTATCAATTTATTTGTTTAGTTTGTTTACATAGACTAAAAGGACATATGTTGTAGTTTATGCACATAAAATTTAGTGCGAATTGCTTGAGTGGTTGTGGAGTAATACCTGTTTGAACTGTGAAACTGTGCGTAAACAGTGAAGTACTCACAGCAATAATGATGAATTGCGAAAAATTTAGACGCTTATTTCAAAATCAAAAGAAAAACGAACCTTCATTTTTTTTCTTATTTGTGAAAAAAGACTATGCGTCGACACGTTATGTGTACTTCACTAGCTGGCCAATATGATATCTGGCTTATTTTTTGAATTTTCATGTCCTTATTGTGTGATGTCTGGCTTACAATCGGTGATTGGTTCAAGATATTGGTAGATATTCGTAGTCTAGTGTATGGCAGTAACTATTTAACACAGTATAGCATTGGACTAGTTTCTCAGTGAACGTACAAGTTCAAAGCAAAAAAATCTCTTTTTACGCGGCCCCCTCAGGGGCCGCGTATATACTATATTCAGAATTTCAAAGTCCTACGTTAATCTGGGTAAGTCGAAATTCTAGTGTTATTTAACACTAGAAGGGCAAGTACCTCGCCGCACTGCCACACATCGCGCAAAGAACAACTTGGCGGAGCTTGGATGTATAAACTTGATTGAGAAACTTTGAAGAAATTCAGAAATGTTTATATCTCAAAAGTTTCTCAATCAACTTCGCTGAAAGTTTGCCAAAATATCCCTAGAGGTATTTCCAAACCTTTTTTAATGTTTTTGCAAGCAGACTATGAATAAATAATGAGTTATTAAGCTTTTAACTCTATCTTAATGCTTATCAACGCATCAGCGATTATATACTAAAGTATGTTACGCATGGAATCTACGCGCTGATTGGCCAGTCACATGTTGCATAGAATGTCAACATGTAGCCTGAAAACGACCAGCGCATCTGCCTGTGCTAGAACACAGGCAGGCTGGAGAGTGTCTCACTCTTCTTCTATATAGAGTGAGACGCTATTATGTACTCTTGGTGCAACAGTCCTCAATTGTTGAAGAGTTGGTTTGCTAAAATAACATATCCTAGTTAAATACCTAGTTATATTAATTTTTCTACTAGTTAATAGTTATAATAAATGAAAGTAAATAGTTTTATGTTAAAAAAAATTAGCCGCTAGTTAAAAGCTAATAGTTTTATTAAAATTTTTGACCGCTAGTTAATAGTTTATAGTTAAGTTAAAATAAAATAGGCTAGCTAAATAACAGTAATTCTCAGACAGTCCGCTCAAATCCGTTTTTTGCTCTTCAGTCTTCTGAACTCAGATTTGCTTTGGTCTCGGCATAGCTTTGGGCAAAATTAGCATTTTCAAAACAAAAGGAGTCATTATGTGAAGTTTGTTTGATTTAAATGAAAAATTGATTGCAGAATTGCAGAATTAATGAAACTAAGTTTAAGCGTGTTTATTTCTAGAATAATAGGCGTAGAATAATAATTGGGTAATAAAATAGCTCCTTTGAATGACAGGCATAATGGCAAAATCTTTTAAAAAAATCACTACTTTATCCCTTTTTTACAACTAAAGCTAAAATTTCCCCCCTAACGCAATGTTTATGACCCCAAAAGATTTTTGGTTATGGGACCGTCATCCAACTCGACCCAAAACTACTCGACCCGTGTTCATCTCGGTCAGCATAAACCAAAATTATATTAAATTGTTTACACACTCCTCAAATTGCTGCAACGATTATAAATGTTGTCATTAAGATCATTGTGTAATGTATGTATCAATGTATTTATTATTTGAGTAATTTATTAGATTATATGAAATGCAAAAATGTAAGTTATACTTGATTACAAAATAATTACAATAGTCAGAAAAAAGTATTTAAAAAAATTGGCTCGTCCTGTACTTGAACCAGGGACCTCTCGCACCAAGAGCGAGAATCATTCCACTCGACCAATAAGCCACTGAAGTGTAAATGTAAAAAATGTATCTTGAATTGCGGAACTTGTGTCTATTGCTAAATTTTAGACACAAATGTTATAATTAGTTACAAACACATCAGGAATATGATAAATGATTTAGCATCATTAACATTCAGCATGATATCATCGTGATGTGCGATAATTTACTTGCTGTTTTCTGGAATAAAAGCTACAGGTAATTTTGAATGTGTGAATTTCGCACCAATTGCAGATATACTTCCGTCGTTACTGCAACTACTGACTTGTTTACGTTTGAACCGGGTTGGCTCAGACGGTAGTGCATCCGATCTCGAAGCGTGCTGTTTGTGTGGTGGTTCGATTTCACTCTTGGCAAATAATTTTTATTCATTTTCTGACAGTATTAAGTTGGAGAAAGGCAGGGTTAATTGAAGTACCTAGTGTTATTTAACACTGGAACTGCGACGTACCCAAAATAACAGGTAAATCTATTCATTACAGATTCTGCAAATCCTATACAAACCAAGTATAAAGTACCTGTTGCGCTGTGGCGCAACAGGAAAAATCATTTCATCCACAAAATATGGCCGCGTTTGATATTTTCTTTGGAATATTGACACTCAAATTTCACAATGTAACAACTTCTCACTCAGCAGAAGAGCTTGTTGCAACCTATGAGCAAAACTGCTTTCGCGACACTACCCCCTTAAACTAGTAAAATGAAGTACTATGAATCAGTACTTTCCATTCAACACCTTTACACAATGAAAATTTATTGTCATGTAAAATTCCGCTTTTATTTCAGGCAAGAGGATGACGACAACTCCAAGTGAAAAAACCGCTATTATGCGGTTTTAATGAAACTAAAATCTGACCAAAAACTAACTAAATTCTTTGCTTTACCGCATTAATAAAATGTTGGTGAAATTCATAATCGTCTTTGTTCTGACTATCGACGCTGTTAAAAGCAATGTTTGCACCAACGGTTCATGCAAATGCACATCTCATGCCATAAAGTGTCAGGCTAGTGCAGTTACTGTCGCAGACGTGGCTAAATTGCCACCCAACTTTCTGGAACAAGTTCATCATTTGTAAGTTCGTGGAAAAAAATTCTTGATACTTAAATCTTAATTTTTAGGAGACTTAATCTTTTTTTGAGTTTGTGTAAACTATAATTAAAAATAGAAAGTAGCAAATAAAAAAGAAAGTAGAAAAATTTACAGTTTTAAGTGAAAAACGTTCTTTTATTGTTTTATATTAATTTTTCATTATTAAATCATTGGTTTTTTTATTACTTGTGAAGTGATTTTAGAGAAATCCGAAACAGCACGGTCAGTCAAACAATTGGCAAAAATGATTTGATTCAACTCAAATACTTGAAAACAATGTAAGTTGAAAAAATTCTAGAAAATGGGTGTGAATAACGTTGAATACGTTGAATAAATCTTCTAAATTAAATAAATATATTTAATATATCAGCCTTCTATTTATTTTAACAACTATATTCCAACGTCTGTTTGATTGTTGATGTTGAAATTTCGATTGTTGTTAGATTTTCAAAAATATCACTGTTCAAGTTTATTATAATTGGAAAAAATGCACACAGCAATTTACGACTTAATGAAATACAAGTATTCTGCTGCATTTTGTTTTATGAGATTGTTTACCTATCAAGACAAGAATTTGATACCTTGAAAAATTAAAAACTATAGATGAATCACCAAATATGAACCCAAAAACAGTAAGTCAAACTTTCTTTGAACATTTAATTGTTTCTTTTTTAGGACGATTTCTGGAAGTCACATAGAAGCTGCTGATTGGCGCGCTTTCAGTAAACTCAACAAACGACTGGAATCGCTGTTAGTTTGGTTTATTTGAAAGAACAAGTATCATAAAACATTTAGTAAAAGAGATTGCAATTGAGCCTGAACAAAAAATTTATCATTTTTACAAGTAGTTCTCTGTTTCAGCATTCTGGTTATTTTTTCGTAGTTTCATTTAGTAATACAATAAAATATGTACATAAAATAATAACAAAAAAGCAAAACACAGGCTTTTCGATAAAAATAATGAAACAACTTCTAGGTGATGCTTAATAAACTAAACTATTTCAGCGAAATTACGGACAGCAAAGTGGACTGCAAATGCAGCAATGTTTGGCTGATGAATTTCGTGAAGGAATGGAAACCGCGCTCGTCCTTAATCGTGCCACAAACCAATGGCTCGGACATTCTGCTCGACTGTAACGACGAGTGCCGCCAAGAATTCTCTGCGGATCGATTGTACAAACTGCCGAGGCAGATTATTGACTCCCCCACTTGTCCCTGGCAATTCTTTAGAAACTGTCGTACGTGTTACTGATACTTGGCCAGCAATCAAGTTAGAAGCTGTTAGGGACTATTCATATGTACCTTACTACTGTATGTCCGTTTGGCCGACAAAATTACGAAGTACCAGATGATCTGATACTCTATGAGTGGCTTTATTATACATTTCGTAATGTTACCGGCGGAGCGGACGAACGGCTGTAAGTATGAATCGACCGTGACTGCTATCTGCAGATTTTCAAGTGTTTTGTATATAGGTATTTAGGTATAACTACATTCTACATAGAAATAACAAATTTAAAGTTTAATTTATTTACTTTAGTTAATTTTGTTAACAAAGATAAATATATAATCACTGTTTCGTGTTTCACTCACTGTTCTCGCAAACATTTGTTTTAATTCTCTTCTTAGACTTATACTTGTCTTATCCTATACTGGGGTTGGCGCTGTCGCGCCACCCTGATTTTATTCAATTCAAGCGTATGTTTTACATTTCAGCATTTCCACATATTCAAATTAGAAGCAGTTTCCCAGGACCCCTCCATGAGAAGCAAGACATTGTCTCAACGTGTCAACTTACACGCGGTGGTTTTGGCAGCAAAACCGTAGTTATGGGTCATATTCGGTAAACCGGTTTAGTTGAAGTTTAAATGTATCAATTTGAATCAAGTAAAAGTTAATAAATATAAAATATATGGTGAAAATAGGATATCGTAAAGAAAGTAGGTAAATCCTGATCCGCTTAATCCATTTTAGATAATGCCCTGATTCGCAACACCGTGAAAGTGGCAACAAGACAAGCAAGCAAAATTTACGAATATTCAAAATACCTGTATGGTATTATGCATGGTATTATGCATGGTCTATGGAAACTAACAACTTATTAGATGTATTATGAGCCAATTATTATTATTATTCAAATTAGTAAACACAATTTTCATTTTAGCCACAGTATGCACGACAATGAAAACCGTTGGCAGCAGTTCAAGGGCGGTTTTGGTCAGTTTCGATTGGACAATGTGACAGCGCATGACAACGGGTGGATCATATGCGCCACCAAAACCCCAATGAAGCCGTACATGCAAATGGAGCCCATAATGGTGCAAGGTTCGATGTCACGTGACTTATGTTGCTTTACATCAGACATGTGACTTTATGTATTATGTTGCTTTACATCAGACATATGAGTTATGTATTATTTTGCTTTAATAATAGAACCTTACAAATTATAAACAATATGCGCGGTAGAATGAAGGACTGAAGTCTACTTGTTACTATAATTGGTACCTGCTAAAATGGTCACTTCTAGAAACGTCTAGAGAAAGTTCAACCAAAAGTAATTCACGCCATTTTGGTTTTATTTATACTATAAATATATTATTTCAAATAAAATATTTTATTTTTATAATTTAATTTCCAGGTAAACCCCGGTTTGTGAAAAAACCAATTGTTTCCGAAGCCAAAGATACCACAGAAAGGCTGAGTATACCATTTGCTATTCATGGAGTACCTTTACCAGCCGTGATTGCGAAACCAAAAGAAAAAGATTCTAAAAAGCCAGTCGTAAAGTTCAAAACATTAGATTTTGTCAATTTTCATGTCATCAAAGGGTCTTTGATTTTTCACCATGAACACAGTTGGAAATTCTTATGCCTTGGATTGTACACTTTGCGGGCGTGTAATAAATTTGGATGTACTTCCTCGAATTTCACCGTTGAAGGTATAGTATGCAAATATTCTAATAGAACACTATTGTGGCTGTAATTGTAACGTCAAGTTCTGAGCGTAAAATATATTTTAATCCGAACATTATGAGTGTTGTTTTAATTTCACTACCATTAGCAATTGTTGGCCCAATCATTTTCAATTTCAATACCATTATCAATTTTTTGTTAATTTATTTTCAATTTAAACATTAATAAACAATTAATGAATGAAGTGTGTTTTTAATGATTGAAACAAATATTTGAAACTGCTGTAAAGTGTACGCCTACCAGAAGCCTTCATTTTAACACATAACATGATTTATTATAATTATGGATTGTGCTTATACTTTACAACGTTTACAGTTAGAAAAATGTCTTAAACCATGCATTCCTCGTGGGTTTATCTGATTTAGGTTTGCCCGGCAAGTGCATGACACACCACGTTTTTCGCGACCAGCAATGGAGGCTTGTCAATGAAACCTTCAACGCTACTGAAATTCATCCCAGAAAATACCCGGTCATGGTAAGATCAATGACTTAATGACAATTTAGCGAGATAAATTCTCAATAAACAATGCTGAAAAATCATGAAATATGACTAAATGTTGCCAGTATTACACCTGCAATAGATATATTGCTGATTTTTATTGAAATTATATAACGAATTCATTACAATTTTTGATTCATTTTTCATTTACAATTATTAGAATTACAAGTCTAGTGCGTCTAGTTTGTCTAAAAACGTGAGGTGATATAACCTAGCATTTATCGACAACGTCTTAAGTTTGAAAAAAAAAGTTTAGTATATTTACAACTGTACCTAAATAGCATTGATCGCACACATATACTATTTTTGAGGGAATTCCACTGGCTGGAAATCCATGTGAATTACCAAAAATGAATTATTACTTTTTTGCACTATGAATTATCAATAAAGTTAAAATATTGAAAACAGTAGCACCGGCCCAGAATCGAACTGGGGAGTGGGGACTACTGGATGGATATCACATACAATTCACACGCTAACCCACTGCGCCACCGGTGCTGCTGAAAGGTTACGTTTGAAACCTCGCTAAATGGGTAAGTTACTGTGCCAATTTAATGAAATTTGAAAAAAGAAATAAAAAGATTTGAAAATTTTGAAAATTTGAACCAACGTTAGCTAATACGCATAAGTGTGTTAACAAACTTATAACTTGATATATTCACTGGCATACTCAATTCCGAATTATTATAGTTATCATTTTGCTTAGGATAGTTTATATCCTATTAAATATCCTATTATTTATATCCTACTAATTATTATATGCAGAAGGAACAAGAAAAAACAAAAAATGTTTATTTGAAATAAAAAATTATAAAATACATCAAGAATTTAAACCAACTATTAAAAAATTAAGATCAAATAGAATGCTATTTTTTCAGGTTCCATTACTCTTTGTGGCGGGTACGGTGTTTCTGTGCATTTTGATTCTGGCACTCTGCTTGGCTGCACGCTGGTTGTCATCGGATCAGCGCAAGAGCAAAGAAATCAAACTGCATGTGCTCGCGTATGAAGAGCAACTAATGCAATCTAACATGCTCTACTTTTCGTGGCTAGAAAGTTTGGCTCAAAGAACAAGTATTGTTTAATTACTTTTTTTACAAAAAACATTTTCATGCAATACTTTTCTGTTTAGGGGCTCGTTTTAGCGAAAAAATTATTTGTTCTGCATGCACAAGTTGTCTTTGAGGCATCACTGAAGTTGAAGATACTGTACCAAACAAGCACGTTTTGCGAGTAAGGTTAAACTATAGTCCGACAAAAAATTAATTATCGATACCTAGATTTCGTTCCGACATGCTTAGGATGCCGAGGATATTCGTCGAATATAAAACGCGGCAGCAAAAAATTTTTAAAACTGACACTAACACAACATTTCAAGCTGTAATTTGACCATGTTTTTGTGGTCGCATCTCACTTTCTTAAGTTAAAAACTATTAACTTTATTGCAAAAACCGTTCAGAAGTCTAACCGATTGAAGCACAATGCTAGAAAGTCATGATGCATAAGCTGGAATCAGCTGCCAAAGTAACCGCTGACAACGATGTTGTGCGCAATGGCATACACACTACCCAGTCTGGCAAGCCATGGTTTGCCATCTACACCGTAAAGTACATATGACGGTTCTGACGCGCTGATATACAAACTACGAAACACTGCTCTGACAGGTTAATTTGCTAGCATGCCATTTGACAGCCATGTAATCGATCATTTGATCTGTCTGCACTTTATTATCTACGCATGTTCAACATATATGTGCAACGAGTATATATATTATATGTACCGTGTATATAACAATATCCGAGCAAGCGTGCTAAAACAGATTAGCACGCATTAAGAACACACACGCACACACATAGAATGCAAATTTAAGACCTACCAATTCTTACAGTGTAATAATACACACCAACAGCAGATACGTATTAAACTGTGCTGCTGTACTATAGTATATACGCGGCGCCTAAGGCCGCCGCGTAAAAAATAGGTTCATTTACTAAGCTGGTTTTTTGTAACGGCTCAGGGGCAACTCGAAAAGGACAAGACAACGAGGTGTTATTATTATTAACACAATGACTAAGAGTTTATTTGAACCGTTCATATAAATCTGCAGACGAGAGCTCTACCATTTTAGTTGCTGAAACAATGCTAAACTGTCATGCTTAACGTCTCTCATACAATTGCAGCTGCAAGACAATTAGCCAAAATACAGCTTAAAAATGGCATAATTTGTCAAACTTAATATTTCAGACATCCAGGTTTTCCCAGAAGATCAGATTCAAATTGTTCGCAAACTCGGTGAAGGTGCTTTTGGCTGCGTCTATTTGGCTCACTGCGATTCCGAACTTCAATCGATGCGACAAGAAATGGCTTTGAAACTGATCAAATGCCCGCTTGAAGTTGATCGTTTAGACGATCTTGAACGCGAAGCTGGCATTTTGAGTGAACTAGATCATCCAAACATCGTGAAATTCTACGGGTTGTCCTGCAAAAACAATCAGTCAGCAATGCTGTTTGAATATATGCCTGATGGGGACCTGGCTAGCTATTTAAGGTCGGCTCAGAATAATACTATTAAAATAATGTAATAATAATAATAGATTAATAAATAGCTTGCATTTCACCTGCCACCAAGTCATCCTTCCATCTGTCTTACAAAATTCAAAACGGTCGGCGAATGAATATAATCAACGATACATCGTGTTAATTCACATCTAGTAAATTCTTATGTGCATAAAGTCGTATTTCCGTGTAACCAGCAAAATTACGAACGAATCACGCCAACTTTTGTATAGATATTCTGTCAAAAAAATTTCTATTTCTTTCATATTACAAAAAAAGGGAAACTGCTTTTTCTGCATATTCACTGAAATAAAAATAATATAAATACTTATACTTGTGTAAGTTGTGTGTAGATCTCACGGAAAAAATGCCGTTCAAGAAAAACAACTCCAGTTACCAGATTTGTTCCATATTTCTCTGCAAGTGGCTAGCGGGATGGAATACCTGAACAAACACCATTTGGTGCATCGAGATCTAGCGGCTCGCAATTGTTTGGTCGGATCGGAGCTGTTGATTAAAATCAGTGATTTCGGAATGACTAGAGATGTGTATGTCACCGACTACTACAAGGTATTATCCTTATGACGCTAATGACAACAAAAGCAGCTTCTGGAACTGGCTTTAGTGTGTTTAGAATTTATTCATGTGGCTCATCAGTAAACAAGCTTTTTTGCAGTTTTAGTGGTTACATGTGTAGCACTTCAGAGTCTCTATTCCACAAGAAATATTAAATGCACATTGCACTGTTTATTAATTAATATTAAGCACTGCGTGGAATTTTTGAATTTCACACACAATAGCAAAAATCACATTTCTGATTGTTCGACTCATTCCTGACTTACAATTTTTAAAACAACCTCAGCTTTACCACACCACTACATTCAAAACCAATTCAAGTTTCAGATGGACAGTCGGACGCTTGTGCCGCTGCGCTGGCTGCCACCTGAAAGTCTACTCTACCGCCGGTTTACAGCAGAATCGGACGTTTGGAGCTTTGGTGTGGTTCTATGGGAGATATTTTCTTTCGGAATGGTGCCTTGGTACATGTTTTCAAACCACGAGGTACGGTAGCAAGCTCCCGAGCGAAAGTGTTGTTGTAAAATGGCAATAATTTAGTCAGATTTTAATTTGAAAATGAGAAAACACTTCAAGAAATTCTTTTGTTTGTTGCTTATTAATGGTAATTCCAATTTAAGTGTGTTTTGATCACTTTCTGTACATAAAATTATCATAAAACTTCAAAGTGTGCAGTACTGCAGTGTAGCAGTTCAAACATAACTGAAATGAAATCAAAGAATGATCATGCAGGAAATGTTCAGCCATTCAATCGTCAGCCTATTCCGGACTGGTTTATTGATTTCCATTCATATTACTTTAGGTTCTTGAAAAGGTAACTACCGGCAGCGTTATGGAAAAACCGATTGACTGTCCCGAGAAAGTCTACGAAGTTATGTTGCAGTGTTGGCATACTGATCCCACACAACGAATTAAAATTGGCCTCATTCGGGAATTTTTCGAAGCATCCAAGTTTATTGAATAAATAACTATTTTTATTCATTCGCTTGGGGTTGTATATACATATATACAGTGCGTTGTAATTTTGTTGATATTCATTTATTTTGCAGACATTTGTTTTGGATTTTTATCATTTCAGGTTCTCACATATTAGTTTTAATAAACAATGCAATGGAATATAACCGCTGAAGTTTTTGTTATTTTCGTTGCACAAACCATTGTTATGATGCTGGTTTTGGCAACTATGGTGTAGCGAAAGATTCATTAGGCGAGATTCATTATTCGTACGTACACCGTTGCATGAAAACTGACCGGCACAGACCTGTTTGCTTCCGTCGATTTCAGCAAGGGTCTATTCCTTTACCGGATTAAACGGACTGGACTTATTTTAGTCCGAGGTTTTGGAATGACAAATCGGACTAAACGGACTAAAAGAGTTAAAATAAGTCAGCGGCTTAATTTTAGTCTGACCCTATTCCAAAACTACCACAGGACTAGACGGATTTAACATACATGCTTAACATTAGCTTGCATAGCTAAGTCCATTTAGTCCGACTAAAACGCAGCGCGCTAAAAGTTAAGTCCGTTTAATCCGGAAGGTTTTGGAATGGCATTTTTAAGCATAATTTTTAAACCGTTTAGTCCGATTATATTTAACCCTTTAATCCGGTAAAGGAACAGGCCCAAAGTTTTGTATTAAAGTCGCCACCAACAACTAAAATGTCACGTGTATTCACGCTACTGATACAATCGGACAAGTTGGCATAAAACGTCGTCTGCTACATTTGTTGGCGCATAGACATTGGGATAGTAAAATGGCGTGGGCGACACGCAATACCAAGAGTACATAATAGGAAGAGTATGACACTCTTCCTATTATGGCTACGGGCGTGCGTCCAATGCGGAGCGCGAAATAGCCCGTTTATGTACGGTTTTGAGGGGGGTACCCCCTCAACTGAAGACCACGTACTCAACTGAGGGAGGTACCCCTTCCTCAGTTCAATACCCCCTACTCAACTGAGGGGGGTGCCCCCCCTCATATTAAACCCTGAACCGGGGGACTAATAGAGTTATTGAGAAATTTATTATTTATTTATTTTATTGAGAGTTATTGAGAAAACCACAAAGCCTACACGGCCCGACTACGGCCGGCAATTAACTAACAAAGCCTTAGAAATCTGCGCCTAGAACAACAGCATAAAGTTGAGGAATTTACTGACACTGAAAAGCAACGAAAATCAATTACAGAGCGAGGGCATAATTTAGAGCATAAACATCATGAAAAGCGGGGCAAAACTCAGTCGCTAAAAATAACGTGTGCGCACCTCAGAAATAATCCCTAACACCCGTGCCACACGTGCCCCCCGACGATTTTTTGGTTCTTAGCAGAGAGAGAGGAAAACGGACCACACTACTTGCTGGTCCAAGCCTAGAGCTTACACCGGAGGAAGTGCAAGTTACTACGAAGTCAATTTTGAAACTAATATCTTTTTCCCCGCAAGTTTTACATAGCAAATATAAAAGCCCTACTATGCGTGTATAATTTTCCAACAATTTTTCAATGCAGCGATGTAAAATTTAAGGAGTGGAATTTAGAATTTCTGTAAACATAATGAAACAACTTTAGCTCCTGGCTTGGCTTGCTGCCACGTGGCACTTTTTTGTCAGCCGAAGCAATGCAAAGCCAGTGCCTCACGTGATCTCTACACGAAAGAGAAGCACTAAAATGATGAAATGAACATTGCCAAACTGCGTTTTGATGTGATTTGATTTGATGTGCGCGCGTTGATTGTGTGAGTTTTGGATATAAGACTATTTCTCATCGTGGAAATGTCAACTTCACACAGCACCAGTCCAGCCATTCACAACGCTCATTTCAAGACACTGACAAAGACTTTCGTAGATGTGCTGAACTGAGGGGGGTACCCCCTCAACTAAAGACGGGGTACTGAACTGACGGGGGGTAGCGCAAGGTCTTTCTCGCTGTCTTGAAATGAGGGGGGTACCCCCCTCAACTGAAGACAGGGTACTGAAATGAGGGTGGTACCCCCCTCAGTTGAGTACGTGTTGAAAAAAAGAGGAGGCCCCAATTTAGAAAGAAGAAAGAAATGGAGGCGCCGGGAATCAAACCCGGGCCGCCTGCTTCGAAATCAAGCATGCTACCACTACACCACAGCCCCCGAGTCTCATAAGCCCTAATTCTCATTTACAACAGGGTCCCCTTTTCGAACATCGTTGCGACCCTGCAACGATACTCGGTCGATACTCATGCTCCCGGGGCGAACCCGATGCGTCGGAGCACATTCACACGTAGGTTTCCAAGCCTACTTCAGTCACACAACACACTCAGGGTTTCCTGGCTTACCCGCAACCACAGGGTGTCTCGTTCGACCCAGAACGATTCTCAACCAATACCGAGGGTTTTGACTGGCTCACCCTTAACCGAAACCGAGGGTTTTCTGCGGTTCATCCCTAACCGAAACAAAGGGTTTTCCGGCTTACCCTTAACCGAGGGACGACGTAAGAAACAGACTATGTACACAGTCATACAGCACACAGCACAAGTACCGTAAGGGTTGAAGCGTCTACCTCAACCCAGCGCATGGGGCTCCTGAAGACGGTTCGGGGATAGGGCTGTCCCGAGGACCCGACCATATCCTGTCCGTCCTGTCACGGTCTCCACAATGTTGAAAGAAAGAGGAAGCCCCAATTTAGAAAAAAGAAAAAAATGGAGGCGCCGGGAATCGAGCCCGGGCCGCCTGCTTTGAAGTCAAACATGCTACCACTACACCACAGCCCCCCCCAGGCTCATAGGCCCTAATTTTCATTTGCAACAGTAGGTAGGTATCGAACTGAAGAGTGGGTACGCCCCCTCAGTTGAGTACGGAGTTTTCAGTTGAGGGGGGTACCTCCCCTTCAAAACTGTACATAAAGGAGCTGTTTTGCGCTCCGCATTGGACGCACGCCTAATGGTATAATAGGAATAGTGTCATACTCTTCCTATTATCAAGAGTACACAATAGGGAAGAGTATGACACTCTTCCCTATCCTAGCTAATCGGCCCGGACGATGCTCCGGCCGAAATAGCCCTTTTACGTCTTGATTTCAGGGGGGTACCCCCCCTAGAATCAAGATATGTCTTGATTTCAGGGGGACCCCATCACCTCAAATCCCGGAAGTGTCTTGATTCTAGGGGGGTACCCCCCCCATGAAATCAAGACGTAAAAGGGCTATTTCGGCCGGAGCATCGTCCGGGCCAATTAGCTAGGATAGTGATGTGTAAATGAAACTAATGTAAAGAAGTTATGGAAATCGTACCTCTATTGTTGTATATCTGTAGTGGTTGGATATATATACTCGTGTTGGACCAGATATAAGTTCGTGTGATCTTAAGTCAAAACACAACATGGCGCTGCGAGCCTAACGAACCGACATCTCCGGTCATGCCTCTAAGAGTTCCCAGTAAGAAACCATACTGGAATGACCCAACCGGCCCTATCCAAGATTTTCAGGGTTGGTTTGCTCTCATCAACGGGTGGTTAGTGCTTCAGAACATTGACCGGCCTGAACCATTGGGAAATATCGAAAAGAACAATATGCTTTTATTAATACTTGGGACTGAAGGAATGAGGATTTTTCAATCCAATCCCATATTGCGTTGTATTTGTGAAGTGGACTACGAAGAGTTTTCCGCGGCAGTCCGTGAAACCTTCGAAATTCAAGTTAATCCTGTAAAAGCACAATTTGACTTTTTCAACAGACGACAGGGCAGTGCAGAAACTGTTTCTGAGCTTCTGTCCGCTATAAGAACTCTAGCAGCTGACTGTTCTCTTTGCAACGCATGTGAAAAGCAAATGTTGGCCACAATGCTTGTGATAGGTTGTAATAACAAGCCGACGCAAGAAAAACTACTTGCAGAGCCACAAATAGATTTTGATCGTTTCCTGGCTATTCTCAAAGCAGACGAATCTGCTCGAGATGCTGTTGACCACATGAAAGCAAAACCAACCGCTGTGAACAAAGTAGAGAAATACCGTTTCCAGCCAACCCAAGGTGACTCTCGTAATTATCCTCGTCCGAATAAACCAGCCTATCGCAAGCCACATACGCAACAGCCTGACATGAGGCGACAGGCTGATGCCCACACGTATTCTGCATAAAAATCGTGTGGAAGATGTGAGCGGTCGCATGGAGAAAATGTTTTGTGCCCCGCTCGGAATGCCGTCTGCAGAAAATGTCAAGAGATAGGCCATTGGGCTGGATCGTGTCGATCACGATCAGTCAACGAAGTGTTAGCACATGAATCTGTTTCTGACAATGAATCGTCAACGAGCTCGGTAGGATTTATGTTACTCCAGCTCCAGATTCAAGCCAATGAACTAAAATCCTGTCGTGATGCCTTCGCTTGCAAAGTTTTTATTGCAAACGGTCGTGATCTAATACCCCACGTTATGGAAGTTGACTGCGGATCCGATATTACGACAATTCCACAGTCAACCTATGACAAGCACTTCCGCCTGCTAAAGTTGAATCCTCTTGCATCCGGAACCCGGATACTAACTTACGACAGAGAACAGTTGCAAGGTATCACGGGGACATTTTCGACAGAAGTTACATTTAAAGAACGTAGCGGGCCAATTACATTTTATGTCGTGCCCGACAACTGCAAACCAGTACTGGGCAAGGATTCTATGAAAACTTTACAGCTTATCCTGGACCCTCTCACCTTTGAAGTTTCAAATGTGACCTTTGACAATAAATTTGACACTATACTGAAACAATACCCAAACTTGGTCGCCCCCGGCATGGGTGAATATCCAAATTTTGCACATGTTATTAAACTTTCTGATAATGCCCAACCGTGTACAACCAAGCTTCGTGGTGTACCCCTTGCAAGACGGGAACAAGTCATGAAGGAAGTCCAGTCCATGACCGACCAAGGAATATGGAGCCCAGTGAACGAAGTGAGTGGCAACACGGAATGGTTACAGTGCCAAAATCTAATGGCGATATAAGAGTCACAACTGATTTAACCAAGTTGAACCAATATGTAATTCCGTACCGCTACCCGCTTCCAAATATAAATGAAATCTTTCTTGAACTCCAAGGCGCAAAAATATTTACAAAATTAGATTTGAGTAAGGCCTATTTCTCGATTTGCCTAGCACCACAAAGCCGACCTCTGACAACCACCATAACTCACCAAGGCGCGTTTCAGTATAAGCGCCTGCCAATGGGACTCAAGGATTCAGCATCAGTTTTCCAGCGCTGTGTTGCCAAAACCCTGGAAGGATTACCCGGATGTGTTGTTTACATTGACGACATATCGATTTTTGGCCGAAATCAAAATGAACACGACCGAAACGTCGAAAACGTTCTAGCTGCGTTAAATGCCAAAAATTTCCGCCTCAATGTTCCGAAGTGCTGTCATTCCAAATCCGAAGTAGAGTTCCTGGGGCATATCCTGAGCGCAGATGGAATAAGTCCCAATCCAAAGCGAATTGAACCAATTAAAAATGCTGCTCCGCCAAAGGACCTCAAAGGCCTGCAACGATTTTTAGGTTTTGTCAATTACTACAACTCATTTGTCCCGAATCTTGCAACCATAGCAGAGCCTCTGCGAAGACTAACCCGCAAAGATGTCAAGTTCGTTTGGGATGACAGTTGGGACAAAGCCTACAACTGCCTCAAGAATATACTCTCTCAAAAGCTCCTGATAGCTATTTTTGATCCAGAAGCACCAACGATTGTGTCTACAGACGCATCAGGCGTCGGTTTGGGAGCAGTTCTAAGCCAAATACAAAATGGAACGGAAGTCCCTATCGCATTTACCTCTCATACGCTACAACCACATGAACGAAGATACGCTGCTAATGAACTAGAAGCATTCGCATGTGTATGGGCGTGTGAATATTGGGAAAATATCTACTGGGTAGAAAATTTGTACTCCAAACGGACCATGCCGCTTTGGAGGCACTCTTACAACGATATACCAGTGGGCGCAACTCTTCGAAATTTCATCGTTGGCATGATCGAATTTCTGCCTTCAACTACACTATAAAACACTCTAAAGGCAAAAACAATATAATTGCAGATTGGCTTTCTCGGATTCCAGATGTTAACACAGAAAAATCAATGGTTAAACAACTAGCTACAGTGGCACAAAGTTCAGGAATCAGTTTAGAAAAAATCCAGTGTCACAGCGCCTATGACGAGTCTATCCGAGCCGTAATTCAATACGTTAAAACGGATCTTGGCCAAAACGAAACGACATCACAGATGCCCTTAGGCCATACCATGCTCTACGCAACGATTTGTTTACTATTAATAAACTTCCACTACAAGAGATGAGCGGATCGTGCTACCGAGCCGCTTAAGCGCGAAAGTGTAAAACAGCCCACCAAGGGCCACCCAGGGATGGTTCGAATGAAACGGCAGCTCCAGAAAAAACTTATTGGTGGCCCAGAATCAACAGTGAAATTGGACACTTCGTCCGGTATTGTGTTGCTTGCCAACGTAGTGATAAGTCATGCCCGCCCGCTAATAATTAATCACAAAGCCTCCCAAAGCCATCGAGACCTTGGGAAAGAGTTGGCATAATTATTACTGGGCCACTTTTTACTGCACCAGAATCCCAAAAATTTGTTGTGGTGCTATTTGACCATTTGGGGAAATTATCCAGAGTATAGTATTTGCAATAAGACAACAACTGGCGCCATCATTGACTGGCTTGAAGATGTGTTTGCGCGATACGGTTACCCGTCCAGTCTGTTGTCCGACAATGGCCCACCATTTTCTTAAGAGTAAAGAATTTGGCCAATACCTTACTTCTAAAGGCATCAAGCACCTCTTTTCAACTGTATACAAACCCCAAACAAACGGGTAAATAGAATTTTAATCGTTATTTAAAAGAAGAAAATTTATTTTAAAATAAAAAAAAAAAGAAAAATTATTTTAATCGTTAAACAGAAAAGTCTAAGTCTCAATTCTCCGGCCAAGGCTGAGCGCAAGGCAAATTTAGTTTAAAGTTGAAATTTCCTGCCTGTTTACTGATCTAAACAACTTTAAATTGAGCCAAACAATAGGTAGAAAATTCTGCATTAATCTCAATAAAAACTGCCAAAAATTACTCGACAAAAGTCGTACTGGCGTGAAAAATGAACTGGAATTTAGCGGACTGAGCCAGGCACCCAGGGGCAGAACCTTTAAT
>JASANF010004762.1:0-81380 GCA_030248245.1 Trissonchulus sp. WLG1_4
AATCAAAGAAAGTCACGTGAGTCATATAATTTCACACGATGCTTGAATGTTTTATATTGAACATACTATATTGTATATTGTATATTGTATATACTATATACTATATTGAACATATAGTAGAAGTTTGTGTTCTCATACACAGCAGCGTAGATATGGCTTTGTGCATATTGACTGTTGTTAAAATTTAATAGAAAAATAATAAATATAATTTAATTAATTAATTTGCATATAACATATATTTTAGCATATCAATAAATAGTACTATGCAATATTTGCGAATACTAGGATAGTCCAAAAAAAATATAACAACCACCACAACTATACTACTAACTGGGAAGCCGTTTAAAACTCCACGCAAGAATCCTCGCGAGAATCTGCCTAGTGTGAACGGCTCCCCCAAGGGGATAGCCATGGGGCTCCCCGAGGGGGGATTGACACGTGTGTCCCCACGCTTCCCTAGCAAAATCCACTTCAGCTTCCCTTGCGTCCCCTCAGTACCCCTTGGGGACGCATCCAACTACCAACGGGGATCCCCCTGGGGAAATTCCCCTTGAAAATCCCCTTCGTGTGAAACGGGGCTTTAGCACAAACCCAGAAGACGCCGTTAAAACTGGCATTCACCTCAAACTTGAAACAGCTAACAGATAGCAAGTTTTCAGCCATCCGTCAGAAATGATCCAGACCTCCAGAGATTTTATACGTTTTCTAAAGCGTATTTTCGAAACGCATAATAAGCTTTGAAAAGCGCATTCATTTTGACACGGTTCCTAAGTTTACTGTGTTCAATGATGCTTGATTAGATCACAGTGGGCAGGTATGTCTCCTGTCTGGCGCCTTATATCTATGTACGTACCGACAAAAATTACTTGCTACAGCATTTAGACTCAAAACGGAGTTAGAGTTATTTGTTTTTGCAATAGCAATGTCTAGTAGCTCTAGAATCTATATTTGTCTGCAAAATAAAGTTGCTTCGCTCTACATTTGGAGTCAGTAGCAACTAATTTTTGTCGATACCGTAGATAGTCAAAGAGTATATATATATATATATATATATATATATATATATATATATATATATATATATATATATATATATATATATATATATATATATATATATATATATATATATATATATATATATATATATATATATATATATATATATATATATATATATATATATATATATATATATATATATATATATATATATGTGTGTGTGTGTGTGTGTGTGTGTGTGTGTGTGTGTGTGTGTGTGTGTGTGTGTGTGTGTGTGTGTGTGTGTGTGTGTGTGTGTGTGTGTGTAGAAGTATAGCTGAGCAAAGAGGGTTTAGTAAGAATGTAAATGAATTCTGAGCCTAACTGAACCTGTGGTTTATAATATAGGTCAAAGTCAGTTTGGGCTTACATTTTGATACACTGGTTGTCGAAGTTTTTCTTGAAAGAGACAGAGTTCCGTTTGTACAAGCATCGGTAGACATCTTCCAAAGAACCCCCAGCTTCTGTCTTAAACAAAAAAATTCGGAACAGTTGTATTACATACCAGCCTTTATAAAAACAGACCAAAAAATAGTGGACAGTGAGAGAAAACAGGTGGTGTGATTTCGGTACCTACAGCTTAGTCATTAATTAAAGACGAGAAAAAACACAAAAAGACGGCTTGAAAAAAAACAATTAAAAAATTCTGAAAGTTATATTTGAATTAAAAGAAAAGACGACGAAACAGTAAAGCAATATTTTTAAATGAAATACAAAATAAAAATAAAAAGGCCAAGTTGGCAAGCAGGGACAAGATTTAAAAAAATCAACGGTCCGTTGGACTCAGCGGCGCCGTTGAATTCAACAAAGTTGTTGAAAATTCTCCGTGCAAATTAGGCAAAACTTATATTTTATGTAATCTAAAGGCTTCAATTTTCACTAAAATTTTCAACAGGTCTGTTGAGCTCAACAGTTGTCATTTATCATCAACAGCATTTTTAAGCCTGTTAACAACATCTTTAAAAAAATTAAATCATATCTAAAACTTCCTGAAACGAACTAACCAGTCATACCGTAAAATACCACTTACGTGAACTGTAATCGCTATTAGTGCAGCCAAAATTCTGATAAACATAGCCGCTGGTGATGCAGATCAGTAAATTTTAATCTGAAAATGATTAAAGAATTAAACTCTAAAAAATATACAAATGTGCAGGTTGAGACTTCACTTTACATAAAATTAAAAAAATATGAAGCCTCCATACTATAAATCAGAAATTGACCAAGTCCTTTTAACAACAAGTAACCGTTGCTAAAGGTTTGTCTACAATTTTTTTATTAGTACTACTTAAATCTGACCTTATTTTTATCTCATGGTGTAGCATTCTTTAATTTTTTACGTTAGATTAGACTGATTGATTTAAATTGAATAACTCAAGACTGAAACTGGTAACTTTTTCTGATGAACACACTTACTCCTGAATTGTATTCAACAGCATAAACATGCAAAATTTGAAAAAAAACTATAATTCTAGATAGTGTCGATGTATACAGCTAATTTTTTAAATTCCTGTCTGGTTTGTTAACAATCCCCAGGTACCGATTGAGTATTTAGTAGCTGTAAAATAGCTTCTGGAGATACTTTTAACCCTTTATTAACTGCACAACCAAACTCGACAAGGAAGTCTAACAAATCGCCATTCTAGAACAGTCGAAACTTGTTTCAGACTAAAATTGTTCGTTATAACACAACTGACAAACGTTTTTGATACCCACTGGGAACTTTAAACATTAATTATTTATCCAAAAACTGTATATAAGAATGTATTGAACTGCATTATTGTTGCACAAGGACCGTACAGGGTCCTTTACTGTCTTAGCATCTACAGTCAAGAAAAGTGTGGTATTTAACCTCCCACCATGTAAATCAAACCGTAACATGTAATTTTCACCTATGTAGTTAAAATAGTAGTCAATTGTACTACAGCCGGAAAGTGACGTATGCAAAATTTTATGGCAAATACGTAAATGTCATCACGTTGGCGTTTGATTGTTTTTAACATTTGATTGTTTTTTGTAAAACAAAAGATGTAAATTCAGGTTGTTTTAGCTCTTTCTTCACTAAATTTTGTATCCGAAAGCTGAATCATTTTCCCATCATTACATGAGTCAGGGGGGATTTCAATAGTTGTGTCTCACACCCCCCCCTTCCTTCACCGGTTTAGTACATCGGTTAGTACTGACAATTACAAAATTGTTTTCAGGAACTCGTTTTGCAACCAAAATCATCATATTTGTGAACATTTAACTATGCTTGACAAAAAACAAAGTTTCGAATTATTGCGTCGAGAAACTGAAATAAAGTAGTCTCTACCATACGCAGATGTACGTAGGTTAAGGACGCTATGTTTTAAATTGCTGTATGTTAACAAAAGCTGTGCGTTTTGACGTTTTTTGACGTTTTTGATAGGATACATACATTTTACCTACCTGGAAACTGATAAATAATTCAATAATTGCCATGCACTGTCAAGCAGGGGTGTATTTCAGGGTAGAATGTCATACTTTTCCCTATTATGTACTCTTGATATCATTTAATAATTCTGGCCAACAACAATAACGAACTTACGGCTGTAAGCATAAATGCCCCTTAGACAAAAATTTCACCCAATACTGTGATACGTACCTACTCTAACTGGAGGCTGCATTCAAGAGTGGATAATGCATTCAGTCCTACAGAAACTTAGGGAATATGAACTTGCACATGTGACTGCCTCTCACACGTGCATTCACGATTTTTTCCTGGCGACTTTGTGGGATACATTTACGTTAAAAATCGCGATTCCAGCTTCACCCAGGCCAATATATACGTAAAAGTGCAGTCTATGTAGTGAAACCACATTACCTTCGAGTGGACCATAATTTTGTTTCATGTCCGTAGACTAGCTAAAAAATAAATGCAAGTAGGTGGTCGACATGTAGTTGTAAAGTTAGAGTACAAGTCAACTTTTTTCATTGGTATCTATTTTTCAATTTTTTTTATTTCGATATTCGACGGTACAAAATAGCTGATAGGAACAACAGTGAGTAATTTGATCCGCTATGCCTTCAGGCTTTTATCGTAGGGTTCGCCTTCTGATGTTGAGTAATAAATATTTGTTTTTTAAACATTGCTCATGCGTGGTATTTTTTGATCTGTATATAAGCATTGAGCTTTTGCCTGAAGTGAAGTTGCTGCAGTTCCACACACGTCAAAAATTAAATTTAAAATACTGTAAGGGAGGATTTTATCACGACGTTATTCAAAAAAACCATGGTTTCACGTACGTTTTCACATGATTTGCGCATAAATTTATTAAGAAAATTTCGTACATTTTTTGAAACTAAGGTTTTTGCGTTGTAAATGAGAATTAGGGCCTATGAGACTCGGGTGCTGTGGTGTAGTGGTTAGCATTCTTGTCTTCAAGCAAGGGATGACTTCTGCTACCACTTGCTGTACTCTTGATAGTCAAAATCTATTCTTTTCATAACAAAATCACATGCTTCGTTTCCTCAATTGGGGCAACTATCAGTGAGTGACGGAAGCAGGCGTCACACAGGCTATATAGTTGTTTTGGCATGTTTTATTTTTGTTTTTTTCAAATATAATCTATAAACCATGTCATGTTTTAATGGTATTTTTACAGGTATAATTATTCCCCCAGTTTACGAGCATTCCAATAATGAAGTTGTATAAGACACGGAAGTACATAGTAGCCAGGGGTGCTTTAATAACATTCATCGTTATCGTTAAGAATTTGATTTCAATAGGGATTTATAGACGTGTCAAAACCCAAAAACTAAAGTCTGACCAAAAAATGCTGCACTCTGTGACAATAGAATTCACTACAAAATGAACAAATTGCAGGCATCAAGAGTACAGCGAGTATTTGTAAAAATCATGCCATTTCTTTTGTGTCAGGGTTCAGCAATTTTCAGTCAGACTTTAGTAGAAATTACTGATGACATTCAGATTGTCATATAATAATTCACAGACAGTTTCAAAAAAAAAGATCGTACCGAACAAATTCTACTCAATTCTGAGGTTGTATTTCAAAAACCTCAGTTTGCCTAAATCAGTCAAATTGTGGAATATTTAAACTACTAGCCCTGCTGGGACTTCGTGAACTTAATTTTAATGTTTTTTATTAACTTATTTTTATTCGTATCAGAGCTAAAATATTTTTTAGCAAATAATTGGCAAACGTAGAATGCTTTCAAATGTTATACCCCATAAAGACTTTAAAGACTTTATTATATACCTACGTCCCCCTTACTTACTATGACCCACACAGTTTTTTTAAGACAATGCCTCAATTTAAGTCCAGTAAAAATATTCTTATTATTTTCTACTGCTACAATTTTAGTTTATTGAGCTTATTCATATCGTAGGAGTTGTTCATCAATTATTTCATTACATTTTTTCACAAGAAAACACGGAAATTATTCAATTGCGTCTGTTTGTTAGATTAATTAGAAAAAATAATGAAATATAATTGGAATTTGATAATCTATTTCCAGCAATATAATTGTCATAAATCCTTATGATTCCTCCTACATTTCCATCGGCAATTTTCGTAAAGCAGTTTTTTCAATTACTTTTGCCAGGTCACCACTCTACCATATTGTTGCAAACAACCGGGCCGTATTCTGTTTAAAAACATAGAATTAGCGAATTCTTATTGCTTTTCTTATTTGTGTGCTTGTAGTTTTGTTCTAAACACTGCTAAACACATTCATTTTTAAATGAATGAATGACAAAATGAATTATATAACTATAAATGAAATCACCGACATAAAAATTTCGTTTGGTCCTGCAATAACTTCATACCTACATACGTATGCATAGAACTTGTGGCTGGAATAATTATTAGCGGCTTGCCACGTATATACTGCATGTCAATAATTTCAGATTGTTGCATATATGTCACAATAAGATATAAAGAGAAATTTTCAGTAAATAGTGTTTCAAGTATAATAAAAAATAAAACAATTAACAACAATTAACAGTATGAAAATTAAAAAAAGACCAAATCAACAAAAGTTCTGCATATAACACAACAAAATCTGTTTGACAAATAACTGAGCAAGTGCCGTTTGATTTTCGTTGTTGAACGATTGTTAAAACATAAAGTGAATGATTGTTCGAAATGAGCTCAATTCAACTAGTAAAACGGCCATTTATGATAAACTCTGAAAACACTGTTTCATACTACTTAAGAATGGAGGCATATGTAGTAAATAATTTTAAAAATTTTCTTTACAACTATATATTTATATATATTTATTTATTTGATATGTATTTAAATTAACTTGTATTTTTCTTTTTTATTAACGCCCGAGGGTGTTTGTGCACTATTTTGCTCCCAGATTCACCTCATTCTTGTGTTGAAGTTATGCCTGGCCAGTAGTAACTTCAACACAAGACTTTTCCTAAGCCACCAGATGGGGGGAGATAAAATATGTGAGTTAGCTGTATTGGGTGTAATGGACAAGTTTAGGGCGAGTTTCAAGACCTGACTTCCGATCCCGCGCAACCGGCGTACAAAATTGACTTTCTATTATCGATTCATTAGTTAAAAACATTTTATATTTATATATTTAAAACTATTCGATTATTAACTTTGCGTTGTACCCATACTAAGGCTATTTTTAACAGATCAATAATTCAGATTTGATTGAGTTTCAAATAGAACCGTCAAAAATTTGGCTAGCTACTACCATTTAATCGAAGTATTGGACGACAGACATTACTGTAGATAATGTAAGATAATGTAGCGTCATATGTACATACATATAAAAGTCACTTTTGAGAAAGCGTGTTCTAAGTTTCACCATAAGATAAGTGTGGCCCTATCCTTGATGTCTAGAGCGTTAAGCCTACATGCAGGTACAATTTTTTTGAGACTTTAATCATAATTTGTTTGGGTTTATATATTTTTTAGAATTTATCAACAATTACAACTTATCTTACGTAAAAACACATAATCAATTAACATAACACACATAATACCCAATTACATACGTCTGATTATTAGATGAATGATGCAAATTAATCAAGTATATTAGCAAGGTTAATCTATTTCCAGCTTTTAAATTGTCTTTAATCTCCGTGTTTTCTCCTATTTTTCACTTCTGGACTTACGTAAATCAGTTTTTTCACCTATTACTGTCCGTTTTGGGGATTTTTTATTTTTATCATTTGTTATCAAATATTCGCGAGGCCTACTGTCAGATGAAATTAAAATCAGTAATTAATCAATTCTTACTTATACTTATTCCTGTCGTTTTGACCATAAGCAACTCCCAGAATACGTATATATGACAAATGCAATTTTATACAATTGCAATTGGGAGGATTTAAAAAAAGCAAAGCAAAGTCTTTTCTTATATAGTCTTCCAACAGAATTGTCTGTGAAATTAGTCACATTATTAAAACTGTGGTGATATTTCTATTTTTTATGTTATTTTTAGTTCCCTTTTAATTTTTCGACTTTTCTTTTTTCGGTATGTATTTTCACTTTTTCACTCTTCCTATTATGCCTTCGGGCGAGCGTCCAATGCGGAGCGCGGAATAGCCCGTTTATGTACGGTTTTCAGGGTGGGGTACCACCCCCCCTCAACTGAAGACCCCGTACTCAACTGAGGGGGGGGGTACCCCCCCTCAAAACGATACCCCGTACTCAACTGAGGGGTGGGGTATCCCCCCCCCTCAGTTCTGTACCCGGTCTTCAGTTGAACAGTTGAAAGGAGGGTACCCTCCCCTCAACTGAAGACCCCGTACTCAACTGAGGGGGGGTACCCCCTCCCCTCAGTTCAGTACCCCGTCTTCAGTCAGGTACTGAACTGAGGGGGGGGGTAGCGCGCGGTCTTGCTTAGTGTCTTGAAATGAGGGGGGGGGTACCCCCCCCTCAACTGAAGACCGGGTACTGAACTGAGAGGGGGTACCCCCCTCAGTGGAGTACGGGGTATCGTTTTGAGGGGGGGGGGGTACTCCCCCTCAGTTGAGTACGGGGTCTTCAGTTGAGGGGGGGTACCCCCCTTTCAACTGAAGACCGGGTACTGAACTGAGGGGGAGCGGTAGCGCAAGGTCTTGCTTAGTGTCTTGAAATGAGGGTGAGTACCCCCCCTCAACTGAAGACTGGGTACTGAACTGAGGGGGGGGGTACCCCCCTCAGTTGAGTAGGGGGTATCGTTTTGAGGGGGGGGTACCCCCCCTCAGTTGTGTACGGGGTCTTCAGTTGAGGGGGGGGGGTAGCCCCCGCCTCGAAACCGTACATAAACGGCCTATTTCGCGCTCCGCATTGGACGCACGCTGCTAGGCATAATAGGCAGAGTGTCATTCTCTTCCTATTTATGTACTCTTGGTACTATGATAATGGTGTCAACATATGTAAAGGTTGTGTATTGGGAATCAGCTAGGTGTCTAAATGGAACCAAACATGGGTGTGGGATATACACAAATGGGAAGTTGAACTGATTATTAGGTATTGTTTTGGCGGCTCAACTCCTATGTAATACGGCACAGTGCTAACGTGTTTTCGGAAAAAAATTCAAGTTGCGACGACGTCAATTTAGAACTCAGATTGTTTTTCTCGCAAGGTTCGAAACATAAAATGCGTACGCCGTATTATGTTTGTGTAATTTCCTACACTTTGAGGTGCAAGTATCGAAAGTGGAAACTTTGCAACATGATAAGTGCAACGATGGTCAATTTTATGGCTTGCTCTAAGCTGATTAATTTGATCGGCTGACGGAACAAATAACATGCCGGATATGGTATTATGGCCGTGTCGGAATGAAGCAGCTCTTTATGCTTGATCAATTCCACAGGGCCATTATACCATATCCGGCAATGTTTGGAAATGATGGTGCCGCATTCTTGGAAAAGTGCCGAAAAGTGCCAGATCTATTAGGACTTGGGCCGTGAACACACACATTGAACCTTAACATATAAGAACATTCGTCTTTGCTCGTTGGTACCTACTGTACCTGCTATGCTTTAAACTAGGGCTGTGGGGCGCGTTCACAAAGAAGTGGCTGTACATATATGTTGAAAGTACTGGAATGGACCCCAATTTATACAGAAAGAAAGACAGGGAATCGAACCTGTGCTGCTCGCGTCGACGTCAAGAATGCTAACCACTACACCACAACCCTGAATTTGCGTATACCTTATTCTGTGCTTAAGGTGGTAGTAACGATTTCGACGATATAACTTTGAAGCACGTTTTTGTCGCAATTTTGAAACTCACAGCAAAACCGCAATAATTTTTGTAAACTAGACTAAAATTGTGATGTTGATTTTTTTTATTTGTTAAAATTTTTAGTTTGAGGCTAGCTACTAAATTGGCTTACTAAATAGGAAGCCAACGTGGTAGCTAGTCTTATCTTGGACATTTTGAACTGAATAAATTTTGTATTATTTTGTATTATTTGTGTATATTTTGATCTAGTTTCATAAAATTATGGTTACTTTTAGACTAGTTTACTATTCGCTTCAAAAAAAGATTTCACTGATTTCTAATGTAAGAAATCGTCAAAATCGTTACAACCACCTTAAATGCTGCGACCAAAATGACTAGAGTGTACATGCACACACAATAAATCGTGACTGTATACCAGCGGTTATAGCTTGGACACATTCTGTGTGTATTTCATGCGATCACGTGTTCGACTTGGACCGGGTTTAATAAACACATTCTGTGAATTCAAAATAACGAATTTGAACTCATGAGCTCTGTTATTAAGCAAAATAATAGTATTAAATCCAAACAGCTAAATCCACTATGGCAAAAACCTGGCAGTTGCTTTTTCATTTTACCTTTCTCACACTAAGGGGAAGAGTTTTACTTCTTGCATTTTACGTAGTGCTACTTATTCTTTAGTAATGTCTGACTACACAAGTAGATAGACGCCGCTTAATACTATTTACTTAGAAGTTTAACAAAAGCTAGATCATACCTGTCTTGAAATATCAGTGCAATAACTAGCGACAATAACTAAGTGCACGCTGCTAGATTCACAGCGTGCCGTATTATCTAGTTATTGCACTGCTGTAGGCGTGCATCTTAGTTATTGCACTGTTATTTCAAAACAGTTATAACATAAGTACATTATAATACTTTGTAGCATGCACTCAGCAATCATTTGCACTGGAACGTGAAGCCCGCGTGCATAAACTCGTGCACTGCGCGCACTCGTTCATGCACTTGGAGCTTCACGTAACAGTGCGTATAAATTACTGACTGCACTCTACATCATGCTATAACCTACACTTAATCCCCAGACGTTATGACATGACCTTATCGCCTACAGAGCTTGTTTACAAGCGAATTCAGTCTCCGGGTAATAAATTTACAAAAGTATCTGACAAGCGTGCGAGTGTTATTACATTGGGGAAAAAACTGAAATTAAGCGACTGATTTTGTTTTGACTCGAATTTCTGTTATGTCGGTAGTCAGCAGGGGTCCAATTAGGATTCGTTTAATATCTAGACGCGAAAAAAGTTCACCTTAGCCGAAGCCTGGCACAAGGAGTCACCGAATAATTTAGACTTGGTGCAAAATTCAAGTTGCCACTTTTGCAAAAAATATTTTCTGAACAGGAGTCAACAATAATTATGATCTACAGAGAGAAAATGAATATATTGTTGAGACACAAAAACTAAATGAGCGAAAAATACGCGGAAAACACGTGAATGAAGGAAAAATATGAAAAAAAACATGAACGTTTATGAGCACTAATTTGCGATAATTTGGCATTAGATGGGACTGCTTATTAATTTGAAAATAATTTAATATGTAAACAAGGTATAAAAGCGGTGCATTTGAGTTTCTGAAAGTTGAGTAGCACCAGAAACAGGTTTAACAGAAACTGTTTATCTTTGTAGCTTTAAAACAGTTTTAGAGCAACTACATATTAACTCTCTGAGTCATACTCAGAATCAGACTTAGCAGGTTAAACAATTTTATTTCGTTAATAGATCTCCACAATTAATGCAGCGTAGTAGGTTACAAAAAGAGCTTTTTGCTGTAAAATTGTACGCTCACTGAGAAACTAAAATGCTAAAATTTTAGTAAAATGCTATATGACGTCACATACTTACTGCCAGACACTAGACTACCTACTATTTTGAACCAATCACCAATTGTAAGCCAGACATGACACAATAGGGACATAAAAGTTCAAAAAATCAAACCAGATATCTGACTTGTGAAGTACATATAATGTTTTGACGCACAATTTTTGGCACAAATAAGAAAAATAAAATATGAAGGTACGTTTTTCTTTTGATTTTAAAATAAGCGTCCAATTTTTTCACAATTGATCATTGCTGTGAGTACTTCACAGTTTACGCACAGTTTCACAGTTCAAATCGGTATAACTCGCAACCACTCAAGCAATTTGCACTATATTTTGCGTGCATAAACTAGAGCATATGTGCGTTTTGTCTGTGTGAAGAATCTAAGCAAAAAGTTTTATAATTGTAACGAAATTATCGAATGTGAATAGGTTATTAAAACGTCATTTTTGCGAATTTGCGACTTCAGTGCTATTACTGTATGCTGCTTCAATTTTGCTGAAACTAGGCGAAAATATTTGCCTTAACTCATATTTTTAGAATATATAAAGAACAATGTCTTATCTTTCACTGAAAAAGTTCTACAGTCGCGCAAACTCGACTGCTTTCGCGGCACTATCCCTTTAAATGACTTAGGTAATTTGAGTCCGACTTTGAGCTCCTATGCGGTTTGAAATTCATGCTTAAAGACGCCATACCTTATGTAATCTCACGATTTAACAAACTTTAATTTAGTTAACTCAATAGTTTTTTTATATTGTAGTCAGTCTAATTCGACCTCAGAGTGTATGAGAAATCCTTGTAGTCCGGTGATATGAATTTGGTTGCGTCAAAATTCAGCAGCTAACTTATATAAACTCGTTCTGTCCGTTTAGTCCGGTATGTCTGATATGTATGTATACCCTACATACGTCATTGCTAAACCTAGAACTCACACTAATCCAGTCTGTTTGTTCCGTTAAACGAAATGGGCCCTTAGAGAACATACAAATAAATTCAGTTACATGACTTATGTACTGCTTAATACCTAAACTTAGCTGGTTTTGTTATCATATTCTGTGTGATTGATTAGCCAATCGGAAATTCAGCCAGTAGAATTTTAAGCATAAAAGTTACATCACTAATCTGTATTAGAATTAACTCTGGTGTTTTAAAAGAATGCTTGATGCTTGCTAACCAAATTAATTCGTATCTGCGCTTAGCTATTCTGAATAACATAGCAAAACCAAGAGTACATAACAGTGTCTCTGTCTTAAAAAATTAGACACTATTCTGCACTCTTGGCAACACGAATGTCCTGCACAGGGACAAGTATTTGCAAAGGTTGAGCGTTCAGTTCGTTTTTCTTAAGCTTCAGCTCATACTAAGCCTAAGCATGACCCCGCTGCAAAGTTCCAACCCATCGCCTGACCTGTCTTTAACACATGAAACACTCAGATGAGATAAGGAAATGCTTTTATACATCGCTTCCATGAAAAAAAATTTCGCATAACTGACTTCAATAACTAAGTGCATGCTGCTATTGAAATGTATGTAATTATTGTATGTTATGTTGGACATAAGGTGTGTTATATTACTGACTTAGCTGTATGTTTTAAGATATTGAAATACTATATTCGTTCTTGCACTTGTAGCTTCACTTAACAGTGCTATAAAAATACTGAGAATTGAAATGCGTATCGTGTAACCAAAATTTGAACATACAACTGCGCTATAGTTGCACACTGTCTCTTTTGGTTGTATCTGTCTTAATTTCCTGTTCAGAAAAGAAAGGAGGAAAACTTGGAAACAGAAGCGGAAATGCGTAGTTTGAGTATTGTCAAATTACTAGCACAAAATGTCAAAAAAAATGTGTGCTGATTTTGAAATGACGTGCGTTACTTTTTCAACAGGAGCGTTAATACGGCTAACGACTATGGGGGTTTACTTTTGAGATAACTTATTACTTTTGCATTTTGATTAGAGAGTTCAACAGCGCGCCATTACCTTGTGTGTATGCTATCTTGCATAGTTATGTATATGCAACGCAAACTGCAGCGTTTACTGCGCTTTTTTTGTTTGCTCTGTCCTCTTTTGACAGTAGAGTAAAAGCAGACAAGCAGAATTTAGACACCATCCATTGAAAGTAAATTTTCACAGAAATTCAAGAATAAGCCATTCTTCAATTGACAAAATGCCGACACCCAAGTTTTATATTCATCCACATTTGTTAGGGCCTCTATAAGCGAACTCACAGTACGAGATTTGTGGCTGTGGTGTTGTGGTTAGCATTCTTGTCGTCGACTTGAACGGCCCGGATTCGATTCCCAGGGCCTCGTTTTTTGGTTTTTTCTAAAATTTGTTGCTTTCAACACTAAAAACGTCTTTCAACACACGAAACGTTTTTCGCAAATGACGCAAGCCAGATTTTTTTACACACATTCCTCACGCACCCAATAATCTTGGTAGGCTATCATGTTTTGATATGACAATGACACCATCAGACTTGATCATGAATTAAATTTCTGGTTGCATGAGTGTGCCCTAGTAGTCATTAATTCACAGCATTGGCAACCACGGGCTGCTTTGCAAGCTTCTGATGATGTACTGTTGTAAAAGTAGAGTAGTTCTTGAAAATTTAGAACGAACTACATAATACATCGCGAAGATTATTAAGTTTTCGGTTAGCTAACTGTCATTTTGATAATTTTCAGCTGCGCTTTACACTGCTGTTAAGTGATAGGTAAATTTTATGCCAGGTGTACTTTCTTGGTTTGATTCGGTTTTTTCTTTGCTTTTTGTAATAGCCACGCTGAGTAAAATTACAACTCACCTCTCGAGGTAGGTTATTATAACACCATTGGGGCTATTTTTTCAAGTATGCGTGCGCTATGCTTTATTTTGATTTTTTTTATGTTGAAAGTGAAATTTAAACTTTCAGAAAAGTTTTGGTCGCGTTTGAAATCTTAGCAGTGAACTTGATTAAACTTTGTTCTGCGTTCAACTTGTTCAACCTATCCAAAAGCATACGTTTAAGTTACTTGCGGCAGTTATATATTGAATTAAAAAATGCGTATCTAGGGAAACATAATCAAACATCTTTTGTTTCTCGCCCAATATAGCGACAAGATATGACGTTGCTTCATGCAGAGAATTCACAGTTTGTGAATATTTTTATTAAATATATATTTTTTCTGTTTATTAAGTCTTTTGTTGAAACATATATTGAGTAATACAATATTACTACAGCTATGTAAGTCTTTATTACAGTTGCAATAAAATGTCAAATTAAAGAAACAAGTAGGCCCCAAAAGGGGCAAGGTTCCTTCCCCGGTGTCTACCTTTCAGGTTTAAATGAATTGGTTCTCTATTTCATACATACCGTAAGCTATACTTCGTATATATCTTACTCTACTTTATAACTAGCTCCTATTCTTACTTAATCTAAATACGTAGTACGTTCAAAAAAGTGCTGCAGGATGTTAAGCATCCCGCTGCACGAGCCATTTGGCTCAAAAGTGACACTTTGATCTGAGCTGAGCAAATCAGCTCTAAGAACAAGAAGCAATAAGCAGTGGTTTCTAATGGCTCTTATATACTGTTGGTGAAACATCCCGGTGCCGAGTTTGAAAAAGTACATCGTTGTTACATTGTATATATATGTACATATATATATATATATATATATATATATATATATATATATATATATATATATATATATATATATATATATATATATATATATATATATATATATATATATATATATATATATATATATATATATATATATATATATATATATATATATATATATATATATATAGATATATATAGCTTAAATTGATTTTTTACAGCTTAAGTTAGGAGCGAACACCACGGGACAACGTAGTATTTTCAATGTCAAGGACACATTTGACGAATGTCAACTACATGTGTGCTCAATATCGCTAATGCTAGCACCTTTTATTTCGCAGAAATGACAACAAGCAGAAATTTCATGCAAACATTTAGCGTAAATTTATGTTTGTAACAAATTATGACTTTTTTTGTAAAGTTTAATCCTGTCGCTCTGAAACTGCCAAAAGTAACATTTAACGCAATAATACCTCTGTTCGTTTCTTACATGCTAATTTGTCAATAAAGTACGTGTAGTACAGTAAGAGTTAAAACTTTTAAAAACAAATTAAGAAACAGTATCATAGAACCAAGCGAAAGCACGGCATCAATTAAGTTGAACTTATTAGATCCTATTCTTAGCGTCAGCTAAACAATTATAGATTTCATTAAATCACATCAAGAGTACATAATAGGAAGAGTATGACACTCTTCCTATTATGCCTACGGGCGTGCGTCCAATGCGCAGCGCGAAATAGCCCGTTTATGTACGGTTTTGAGGGGGGGGGGTACCCCCCCTCAACTGAAGACCCCGTATTCAACTGAGGGGGGTGGGGTACCCCGTACTCAGTTCGATACCCCGTGCTCAACTGAGGGGGGGTACCCCCCCTCAACTCAGTACCCCGTCTTCAGTTAAGGGGGGGGGACCCCCCCCCTCATTTCAAGACACTGACAAAGTCTTTGCGCTACCCCCCCCCTCAGTTCAGTACCCCGTCTTCAGTTGAGGGGGTACCCCTCATTTCAGCACATCAACAAAAGTCCTTGTCAGTGTCTTGAAATGAGGGGGGGTACACCCCCCCCCAGCAACTGACTACGGGGTACAGAGTTGAGGGGGGGTACCCCCCCCCCCCCCTCAGTTGAGCACGGGGTCTTCAGTTGAGGGGGGTACCCCCCCCCCTCAAAACCGTACATAAACGGGCTATTTCGCGCTGCGCATTGGACGCACGCCCGTAGGCATAATAGGAAGAGTGTCATACTCTTCCTATTATGTACTCTTGATCGCATCTAAATCTTATTTTTCTTTTCAGTAAAGTTTATGCTCCAACTTCCCAGATTGGCACAATCAATTCAGTCGACGTTTGCAAGCGATTCTGATAGAGTAAAATTTTTCTTGATAAAAAATAATATAATGTGAAATAAAAATGGAACATTTATGATAATGAATAGCAATGGTAAAATGAACCTGAGATATAATTCCTTTTTTGTTTCTTACTTTGTTAACATTTTTTTGTTATACTAATGCCAAGGGCGTACCCAGGGGGGGGGGGGAATGGGGGGAATTCCCCCCCCCCCGAAATTTTTCCCCAGTGATTTTTTACACAAGGGTCCCCCCTTTGGTTTTTATGGTCCGGCCGAAAAAATTTTCTGATACGTCTCCAGTGGACTAAATTTGGCCTAAAAATCAAAAATTTTCCCAATTTTTTTTCTGGGGGCTTCCGCCCCCAGACTCCTGCGACTATGTGGCTTACTATTCCTGGTTATTGTCTTTCATCGAAGCCTATGCATGTATACACAACTACATTATGCTGCACGTGCATGTCTACACGAGTATAGTATGCTACATTTACTTGTGGAATACACCGTCTGATATGACACTCCCATCTTTTGTTTTAAATTTTGTCGGAAAAATTTCTGATACGTCTCCAGTTGACCAAATTCGGTTTTAAAATTGGAAAAATCGCCAGTTTTTTTTTCGTTTTGTTTTTTTCTGGGGGTTGCCGCCCCCAGACCCCTGCAGCCTTGTGGTTTACTAATCTTGCGTTTCTAAGGCGTTTTACGAGTGTTAAAATTGCTAAAAAGTGCATTTTAACCCATTACAAAAAATGGAAAAGTCATTCCCCCCCACCCGAAATTTTTTTCTGGGTACGCCACTGACTAATGCTGCATAAATAAACTTCTTCCTCCTCCTCCTAATAAATGAAACTTTCAGCAGACACACACACGACCACTTTATAACTGACTGAAATAGCGCACAAATTAAAAATGGCGAATATAAAACTACAATTAATTGCAATAATAATAAAGTGGACACCCATAAGACACACAATAACGACTGAAGAGCACAAAAGAAGCAAATGACTTCGGAGTCAAAGTAAGTGTATAACTATATTATGTAATTTTGACTCCGGCCTAAAGTAACTTGCTGATCGTCTTTGAATTTGGAGTCTGTTGCAAGTAATGTGGGTCAGCACTGTACCGAAAATTTACTAAACACCCAATAGGACACTACAAAATCCAAACCTATGTTGTCGACAGGGGCGTAGCCAGGATTTTGAAAAGGGGGGTGTTGCACCTTGTCCATTTTTTTGCTCACTTTTTTAAACACTATTGCGAGGTCTGGGCCTGGAGGCGTCAGCCCCCAGAATGCAAATATTTTTACATTTTTTGGCGACGTGGTTTACATAACAAAATGTCTAATTTTGGTCGAGCCAGTTGGCCCAGTTACAATATGAATAAATTTACTGTTGCGGTGGTCTGGGAGCGGCAGCCCCCAGGCTAGAACCAAAGATTTTTACACTTTTGGTGAAAAATTTACACAACAACATGCAGTTGGTAGTCATTTATGTCGCCCTGCAATCTAAACAAATTCAAGGGCCCCAGTGGCATACCCAGAAAAAAGTTTCGGGGGGAATCACTTTTCGAGTTTTTGTAATTTTTACTGGGTTAACACCTTTTAGCAATTTTAACACTTACTTTCGCATTGTAAACGCAAGACCATTGAGCTATATATATTATGTTGCATAGGTCTGGGGGCGGCAGCCCCCAAAAAAATTGGAGATTTTTTCAAGTTTTAGGTTGAATATGGCCCACTGGACACGTATCTGAAAGGAAAATTAAACCAAAACATAGGAAAGTCACATCAGCCCTACACAAGTAAATGCACTAATGCAGCATAATCTACTCTTGTAGACATGCATAGTAGAGATGAGCTTTACGGACCTTAGGCCGGCCCGGCCCGGCCCGGCGCAGCCCGGCCCGGAAGGGCCGTGCTGGGCCGACCGGCTGAAGTTAGAATCAGGGCCGGGCCGGGCCATGGAAATGTTGCATCAAGGTAGGGCCGGGCCGGGCCGAAAAAGCCGGTCCTGATCTCATCTCTAATGCATAGAATTTGATGAAAAATAAAAACACGAAATAGTAAGTCACAGAGTTGCAGGGGTCCCATAGATAAAAATTTGAAATTTTTTCGATTTTCAGGCCAAATTTGGTCAATTAGAGCTAGAGGGCTATTTGAATTTTTTTCGGCCGGGCAACAAAAACCAAAGGGGAGACCCTTGTCAACAATTTCTTCAGGTTTGATCAAAAGGGGGGGGTTACGTCCCGACCCTCGCGATCCCCCCCCCCCCCCATGGCTACGTCCGTCATTGTCGAAACTTATTTGCTATAATTGCCAACTGGCATTTTATTATGATCCCTTTGATAGTACATGAAAGCGTGTGTACGCTGGAGAGATAAGATAAAAAACAGTAAGAAACTTCTTTTTAATTGACAAAAAACAAAAAATTAATTAAATTTACTGATGTTATATTTGTTACAAATAAGAAATGATGTTGTGTAGTTAGGCTATTTAGGAAGACCTCTCTATAAAAAGTATTAACCGAAAACCAATTAAAGACCGCCGTCTCCAGTAGCGGCTAAACTAACACTTACAATAACAAAAATGACAACTGTTGAAGTCACATTCACAATTTTTGTTGATAATAATACTAAAGTATTTTGCTGCACATTACTTTATTTATAATTTTGGCTCTGACATAGGGTATCACTCGGTAAAAAAGTTAAGCGTTTAACAGCATATCAGACGAAAAATATAAAAAACCTTTAAGAAAATGTTATAAGCGACTATTAACTTATAATATTAATATAGCTAACAACGCAAGCCTTTTAAAGTAATATTTGATTCATTATTGATACAAAGCCCCCCTTAACATAACGTAGTGAAAGCCCGCCTTTGAAACAGTCGGCATTTTTTCAAATACTCGAAGATACAATTACGCTTTTCGATTCAAACATTTATGAATACAAATTCAGAAATGGGGGGGTTATTTAATTTAAAAGCATAAAATGTCAAAGAAAAGTGAATATTCTGACAAAAAAATCCTATTAAGTTTCATGCAGTATACATAACCATAACAATTGAAATAAAATAATAAAAATATACCAAGATGTTTTTTCATATTTTAAACAATTTTTAAAATTATGGCCCCGACATACACAATTTTTGCCACGCAAATCATGCAAGCTGGTTGCTGCCCAGCTTAATCAAAAAAGCAGTATAAAGACCTGTCGCCGCTGTGGCGGCGACAGGAAAAACTGAAGCATAATTCGTTGACAGCACAGTAAAGCTTTGTTTCAGTTTCTAAGAAATTTGGAAGAAAATTACTACAGCTACATATAAGCTTTCATGTATGTCAGTTGCAGGAAAATGTCAAACTGAAGTAACAAAAAATCGAAAAGAAAAAAGGTTAGAGTGTTAAAAAAGAAAATAATTGAAAGAAATGAAAGGAAGACATGAACGAGAGTGGATAAATAAATTAATTGAGGATATTAAAAAAATAAAAAAGAGTAAGAGTAAAAAGTAGCGGGCGCTAAATAGCCATTCGCCGCCAGTTAGTTGCCTTTGATGTAGAGTGTAGACATTCAGTTGTTATTATGGCTCCAAAATTTACGCATTGAAATCATTTACGTTAGCCTATTTAGTTCTAAATTGAAAAAGCAGCGAAGAAATTAATTTTGGTCCGCATCCAATGCTAAACTCTCATAGGATTAAAATGATTTAACATGCACGCTTAACATTAACGTTCATGGTTAAGTCCATTCAGTCTGACTAAAAAGCAACGCGAAAAAAAATGAGTCCTTTTAATCCAGAGGTTTTGGAATGTAATTTTAAGCATACATATGTAAATTTGTTACTTTTAAATTGGACTCGTTAAGTAAATGAAATTGGCGTCAGTTAGGTTAAGGAGGTAGTGTCGCGAAAGCAGTTTTGCTCATAGGTTGTGAAAATAGAACTTTTTGATTTGAAATAGTACATTCACTGAGAAGCTAGTCCAACGCTGTATGGTGTCAAATATCAAATAATTACTGCCAGACATCACACTATCAATATCGACAAATATCTTGGAGCGATCGCCATTAGTAAGCCAGACGTCACACAATAGGGACATAAAAGATCAACAAAACAAGCTAGATATCAGATTGGCCAGCTTGTGAAGTACACATAACGAGTCGACACACAATTTTTTGCCACAAATAAGAAAAAAGAAAATTGAAGGTTCGTTTTTTTTTTTGATTTGAAAATAAGCGTCTAGATTTTTCACAATTTATCATTATTGCTGTTACTATTTTACAGTTTACGCACACTTTCACAGTTCTAACTAGTATTACTCCACAGCCGCTACAGTAATTTGCACTACATTTTGTGTGCATAAAATACAACATATGTGCTATCAGTCTGTGTAAAAAACTAAATAAAAACATTGATAAATGTGACGAAAAAATGGAATGTGAATTGGTTTTCAAAACGTCATTTTCCGACTTTGCGACATTATTGCAAACTATATGCTGCACCAATTTTGCTGAAACTTGGCAAAATATGTTGCCTTTAGATAGATTTTTAAAAAATAGAAAGAACAATTTCTAACATTTTACTGAACAAGTTTTACAGTCGCTCAAAATCGACTGCTTTCGCGACACTACCCCTTTAAGTTAAATTAAGCATCACTTTTTAAGTCTGATAAAGAAATAAGCCTATAGAATAGACGTGTGTGGAAACTACTGGTACAAGTACGATAATTTGATTTCAGTAATTTCAGAAATCGAACAACATAAAAAGTTCACCTGCAGGGTTCATACCTTGAATTCAGACTACGATATAATCTAGGCATAAAGATATAGTTAGAAGTCGAAGTTAGAAGTTAGAAGATATATAGTGTGGCGTGATATGAGATAACCTTTGTGCATTCCTAGGGGCAAATTTCGATTGCTTTACTCTGTTGTTTCAAGCGGGCGACTCAAGTTTCGGTCTAGCATTTTTAAATCTAATTTAGATTTACTTTCGGGCGTTAGTGCATTCTTACAATAAAACGTTTGTCAAAAACTTCGTCAGACTTATTAGCAACTAATTTAATGTCAAAAAAATTGCCTAGAAAACAAGCTTTTTAACTTTTTTAATCGAACTTTCTACTAACAAGTTAATAAGTTGCGCTCAGAAAAAAATATTTAACTTAAATATAGATTGTTTACGGCTGAGAATATGTAGTTTCTGTAGGGTTTCTAAAAACTAGATTTTGCTTAATTAGCATTAGCACATTTATTTTTTGCTTGTCTTTCATTTAAAAGATTTGACAAGTCATCAAGACTATTTGATGTTTGCCTCAGGATTAGCCTATAAATGGTTTATGACAGTTCTTTATTTTAAAGGTTTCAGACCAAATACTGGTCGGAAGATTATTTTTGTCCGACAAAACGATTCAAACAGCTTACTTGACAATGCCTTTGTGACAAACTTTTGCACTAAGCGGGAATATACTCAACTATGTACTTTCGGCCACCGTTCGTCACTTTTCGCGAAGGATGAAGCTTGTCGTACTTTTTTGACATGACATTTAAGGAAAACGAGTCATCTTTATAGAAGAACTTAATAACTTTGCAAATTAATTTGTAGTTTTTCTTTTTTATGCAAAATTTTCAATTATATAAGCGATTTTGACAATTTTCACCCTAATTAATCCAATCAAGAATCCTTGTCGAAAAAAATCCATCGGAACTCATTAAGACATTTTTTTTGAAAATATATTTTTAGCGCCAACTGACGACAAAGTCTATAAACAGTTTAATTTTCCTGCAAACAGTGGGTGTTCTAATTCCTTCTTATTTTTTGTCTACTAACGTCTAATTGATTGTCTTGCTACAGTATTCGAAAATTTGCAACATTTTATGGCAATTAATCAGCTTTGAAATTACGTCTTAGCTCATTAACAACTTCTTCAGCTGTTAAGGCAAGCCAAAATATTTTTTATTCCTTTAGCTGAACTTGGCCTTGTTTTTACTTAACAAAAATGTTTTTGTTAGAATTGTTTATAAGCCTACGGACATACGGTTTAACGCAATTGCCAGCTGTATTCATTGGAAATTAATAATAGTTTATGAATTCTGTTCTAACCGGTGGTGCATAGTTGTCCAGATTTTTGTCCCTGTTATTTTGACCCCACAGGCACCTCCAATAAAAGTGCAAAGCCAGCGATGGCTATTGTGGGGTACGGCTTTGTTAGGATGCAAAAAATGTGGCTTTGCCCTTGTCCTTATCCTTATCCTTGTCCTTATAACTGTCTTTGTCCTATCTTTATCATTGATTTAGCAATTTCCTCGTAATCGTGCTTTTTTGTTCTTTAGCTTGCTCTTTCACTTTGTTTTTATCCTTGTCATTGTCCTTGTCCTTATTTTTTTAAGTACCATTGTCCTTGTCGGTATCCTTGTCCTTGTCCTTGCCCTTGTCCTTGCCCTTGTCATTGTCCTTCTCCTCGTCCTTGTCCTTGCCCTTGTCCTTGCCCTTGTCCTTGTACTAGTCCTTGTTCTCGTCATTGTCCTTGTTTTTGTCCTACAAGAACAACGATGTGAAAACAACAAAGGAGTGTCTCAGTGTCAGGACAGTCTTAAAAAAATTATGCACACGAGTCAATTTTATTCAAAAATTTAAAGTGCAGATTTATTCACAGCTGCATCTGCATAATAATTTGTCTTAGGTATTTAATGTGTCACTCACTGTCATTTACTAGACTATACAATAGCTTAACACTGTTTTGTCATTGATTCCAAGGATAAGGTATTATTAGAGCGTATATTTGTTCACCAAATATCTTATATATTTACAATTTAAGCGTTTCAAAAAGGGGCATATTATTAGCTTAGTTTAGATTTTAATTTGTGATTTAAAGCTAATTTTTTTGAACTAATAATTATCTAAACGACGCTTAGAATTATATGGCTTTGGATTATGAAAAATTCACAGGACTTTCAAATTTAAGCTGCAGAGATAATAACGCACATTACATAGCTAAAGATACTAAGTACTAATCATTACCAATTGATAAATTGTTGTTTTTTGTTAAAAATTTCATCACTAGCGTGACTCGGTCATAATGTTAAAAGGAATTGTGTCAGAAAAGTTTGAAAAAACTATCTAATGTTATGCAGTTGTTATTAAGTGCTATTAGAACAAGCTCAGACTGAGCTGCACAGTTGTACATAGTTTTAAGGTTTTAATGCATAACGGTTTTTTTCTGTTGCGCCAATGCGCAGTAGGTACTTTATACTTGGTTTGTACAGGTATTGCAAATTTGGTGCTTGCAAACCTTACAAAATATGTAGCTTCTTTTATGCTGTGTGCGTGTGTTTGCTCTTGCCCATCTCTTGTGATGTGTCTGTCGATGTGCTGTTTCATCCTTTTCACTTCATAGTTCTTCCTCACTGCTCAGCTTTTGCAATAAACTTTTGCTTGTTCATACGCATTTGCCGTCGGATTGCATGGTGTACGCCACGACTCACATTCATGCGCTCGTGCGCCTGCTCATGCTCCTTGAAATAATATGTTAGCAAAATACGCCCTCGTAATGAGGTGGGTTAAAGTTTACTACGAATTAAAAGGTCTACATTTCACACCAAAGATTGGTGCTCGTATAAGGCAGTGCATTAGAGTGCAGTTTGAGGCTCAGACAAAAATGGAAAACAGAAAAAAATAAACTGTTCAGCTTAATAGCTTAATTGCTCAAATAAGTTTCGTTTCTGAACTAGAAATAATATTTAATCTGTTTATTCAATTCTGTGGTGATAACTCTGTAACTTTCAAAGCTATTAGGTATTGTTAAAACTTTTTTTCTTATTTATGGTTTAATCCAAATTGGTTTTTTAACTAAGTCAGTTGCTATGTTCCTATGGATGGTTTTTCCCTTGCTTGATATCTGTATTTTTAATAAAACAAAATATATATAAATCAGACGCCTCCAACTGAAATTATGTAAAAAACGGCAAAGGAAGTAAAACCAAAAACGTAACGTAAATAAAGTGTTGACAGGAAACGCCACAAATTCATGACAGTATAGATTCTTCGAAATTGTGACAAATAGGCAAGGCTAATGAAAGGAAGGAAAACTGCACCATTTCACAGGATTTATAGCGGTGAACAATTTTTTGTTGTGAAATTCAGATAATTTAATGTCATTGCTTTCTGCGAATGAACTAAAGCTTGACCAAATAATGCTGATAAATGGGCCAAAACGGAATAGTACTTCAGCTGTAAGCTATATTTCAATTTGAGCATTATCATAATTTTTACACATCGTAGCTGAGTGGTTATGACCATCTGATTTTTCTATTAATCGGAATTTTAGCAGAAAGAATTCGCCTTCTCGGTTTACATTATATTGAACAAGAAGGTCATTGGTTCGCTTGAAAACCAGAAACTTTTATATATTCATGGTCAATAAATGGGTATCGCAGCTATGTAAGAATGTTAAAGGGTTTCTTGTCGACTATATGACTTACAAACGCACCTCGTTTAGGTATTGTAAAATAAAAGTATGTAGGGTCAATGAGACCTTTGGGGGCTATGGTGTAAGTGGTTAGCATTCTAGGCGTTGACGTGCTGAAAGAAAGAGGATGCCCCAATTTAGAAAGAAGAAAGAAATGGAGGCGCCGGTAATCGAACCAGGGCCGCCTGCTTCGAAGTCAAGCATTCTAGCACTACAACACACCCCCCGAGTCTCATAGGCACTAATTCTCATTTACAACAGAGTGAGTGGCTTGGGTTCGACTTCCGGCGTCTCCATTTCTTTCTTCATTTTTTTCATACGTCTACATATGACGTCTTTTTTACCGTTACTTTCTTGGTGACACCCCCACCACTAAAAGGAGGCAGAATTTGTGCCTACCAGCAAGCATACGCAGTATACTTTTTGTTTTATTTGCCATTTTTTGTCAGTCTTTAGCTAATTGTCATTGAACTTTCTTTCGCACCCACTCCGTTAAGTCAGGTGAATGCAAACTTTGTAACAAAGTTCACACAGTGGGCGGCTGATATAACCTAAGAATGACTGACAGGTTTTAATTGGCTGAAATGTATTGTGTTACATTTTGCAAAGATGAGACTCAACTAGTCATGAGTAAGCTTATATAGGAAAGGAAATAAGCGAAAGGTGTGACTTGAAACAAGATTTGTCCAGGATTTTGTAGTCTCTCGTCAATTGTCTGGTTTATATAAATATTTGCTGTTGCTAGTGCTCGAAAAGGTTTACAACCGGTATAATATTTTAACCAACTGAAGTCAGATACTTATTTGCTGAGACAAAACTAACCACGTGATTTTATTAGAAGACTAAATTCATTGGAGTTTAATCACATAAAGTATAGCCAATAATACTATGTATGATTATCACGTTACTTATGAATTAGCAGCCTACTTTCCAAGTTGTTTTGCAACTGGTGGTATTTGGTCATGTAATACTTATTGTGTCCATGTTGAACGAAAAAAACGAAAAGAACGGAGAAAAAAGATAATTGTGTTACCTGGAATAAAGCCCCGCTGTCTTTATTCAAGTACATTTTATCGCCCTCAGGCTTTATAAGTTCATGAATGCTTCATTGGGGGTTTTATTTAAGACAAGGGGCTTTATTCGAGGCAATACGGTATATACTTGCTCACTCGCGTCGACGTTAATATAATTGTCCTCTGCATCACCACTATATATTCTTGAAACGGGTTCAAATTGCAAGTATTGACCAATCACTGTCAGATAAAGCCCGATTCCGACTTGTCCTTGTCCTTTTTCTTGTCCTTTTGTCCTTCAAAGAAAACTGGCTCGCCTAATGCTCCATTGTTCAGCTTGCAACAGTTTTCTGCCTAGTGTTTCTGTCTAATTCAATTCTCAACAATTCTTTGTCGTAGCGATTGCGTCAACGTTGGACAGTAGTTAACCCTTTCCTTCATGAATTTTTCCAAATTGCACAAAGTCCAACCTTTGGCTGGGATTTGATCCGCTGCCACAGACTGGGTATGCTTCCCAGTGACAACTTTGTGCCACTACTGTCACGCCAGACCACTCGGCCACCAGCTCGCTTCTCTAGGATACCTAAGGTATCCTCATGAAGGACATGATTTTGTGAAACATCCGGGCGACAGTTTTCACTAGTAAGAGATAGTGCTAATTGTTGCTTAGAAGCAACATAATGAATGAAAGGATTAAACAAAATTGGTTCGTCCCTGTCCTTGTGTTCTTATGGACAAATGTGAACTTGGCTTGATTTTAATTTCAATTATATTTAGATTTTGAATTTCAATAAAAATATATAAAATAAATAAAATTTAATAAAAAAAGCAAAATACAATCACGATTTCAATAAAAGTGTAGACAAATTTGGTCGAACTTGTTTGCCGGTTTGAAGAATCCTAAAGTCGTATTTCTTTCTATCATGTTCTTGTCTAGTTACTGCACTGTTTCACTCTTATTTTTGAAAATTTTAGCTTTTTTTTATTTGGGTTTGTTCTAACTTTGATTGAAAACATCTACAAAACACATTATTGAAGAACAAATTTGCTGTAGTTAATCGAATTCTATTGTTTACAAGTACGTAATAAGTTTAACAAGCTATATCTGCTGCAAGCTAAAACTTTCAACCTTTGCTAAAAGAAGTATTTTTCTTGATTAGATCCTGAAAACTTTTCTGAAAGTTATCTATTTGCATGAAACAGGCTTAAACCTTTATCATAAATTACATACTTTTCTATACAGAGAGTAGATAATTTATTTTCAGCACAAAATTCAATTAATAATTCTATGCTCATGCGCTATCGCAAACTATACTGTCAAAGTGAGACTTTCCAGTTAAGGTAAGATTGTTATTAATTCTATCAAAACGTTGCCAGTTCGGTTCCTTGTACTCAGCTATAAGTTTCATATCTTAACTATTCAAGTACTCTTTTGGTCCTGTGACTGTACTTTATGAGACTCAAATATCCCTGCTGAGATATTTTTTATCTTTTGGTAATTGTCTCAAATTTTAGATTCTTAGAACTCCAAACTAAGCTAACTCCTAAAACATGAAACATTAAAAAATGGCTTAAAATTCTTTAAGTTTTGTAACTGTGTTCAATAGAAAGAGGAGACCCCGATTTAAAAAGAACGAATGAAATGGAATCGCCGGGAATCGAATCCGGGCCGCTTGCTTCGAAGACAAGAATGCTAACCACTACACCACAGCCCCCAAGTCTCGTTGGCCCATAACTCTGATATACACCACAACTGCACTACATTATATTATTTAGGTACAGCTAGGTCTTTATTTCATTTGAGTCTTTGGGCTAGGTCTTTGAGTACAAATTTAAATTAAAGTTTCTTTCATTTTTCTTTTCTTTCATTTTTATTTTTCTTTCAAATATTTCTTTCTAATTTCTTTCTGACTTTCTTTCTTTCCAGTTTCTTTCTTTGAATTTTTTTGGATTTTCTTTCAAATTTCTTTCATTTTATTAGTAGTTTCTTTAATTTGTATTTATTTTACTACGCTTGGCAGCTTTTGACTCAGGCCGCAAGAGTGACAATTAACGCTTCTTGACAGGTGCTCCACACCGCCACAGTCACACGAAACACACTCCATCAGACTTGTCTGGATACACTAAACTTTATTGAGGGGCTGAAGCTGAACCCGGTAGCAGTTGGCAGTTGACCAAGGGATGCTGACAGCAATTATGGCTTACATATAGACAATTTTGGAGTTTATTCAAGTGAGGGGTTGGGGTTTGGTGGGTCACTTAGAGGGGGATAATTCTGTGGCTCGAATTCGGAAAGGAGCTCACCTGCCCCTCCTAATCAGTAATAGCCACACATTTCTAGCTGAGGACAACTGGGGGATGGGGGGGGGGGTTGTGAAAACCAAACCGGGGGAGCGGAATTTTTTAAAGTGGGAGCTGTTGGGGGGAACAATCTAGTAGCAGTTAGAAACTTGGTCTGAAGTTCATGAGTAAATAACATAAGCAGGCTTTACATAACATTACTGCTACTCCAAAATTTAATTACTAATCTAGACATCGCGCGCGAAACAGACTACGCGCTCTTTATGTGCTTATGTAATACATCTGCACCAATCAATTATAATTTGCACATCTGAAGTATCTCCGAAATTGCTTTTCTTTCATTTTTCTTCCTCGTTTCTTTCTAATTTATTTCATTTTCTTTCAATTTTATTCCAATTTCTTCCTCTTTTCTTGAATTTTTCTTTCAGTTTTCTTTATGAGTTTCTTTCTTTTTTTCATTTTTCTTTAAATTTTCTTGGTACTTTTCTTTAAATTAAAGTTTTCTTTCTTTTTCTTTCATTTTTCTTTCCACTCAAATAAAGACTTAGCTGTACATAGATTAACTTAAAAACTATCAGCATGAAGTTATTGTCCGCATAAAAGGTGTTTTACTTCCGCTGGGAAACTCCTTTCAACCGGTACATACAATCCCAAGGCTATAAAGAGGTTATTTTCCGCAGTTTAATTTTAATTAATGTTTTCCTGAAAATATCAGTTTTTACGAAGTTTTTTGTTTACGATGTCAAAATTTGACAGTTTGAGTTGCTTGTTTTCCAATTTGAATATCTCCCGTTAACAGAAAAAACACTTGAAGTTTTTTAAGCACTACAATTTAAATGATAGCCTATAGCGTATTACCGAAGTTTAAATCATCTAATTATAACCCAAGCTTATGTCATGTAGTTATAGGAATTAATAAAAGATTAAATTCAGATTAAAACAAAAGAATTCCATGTTTTTCTCAACCCAGGCTCCTTTAAGCAATAAACTGTTCTGCTACTAGCTACTTAATTAAGTACTGAGTCATTAGATAACTCCCATAACTCCTAAGTGTGTGATTTAGGACTTAGAATTAGCTAATTAATCCATCGAGAATATTCGAATCAGTTGAAATGTGTTTAGCTAACCAGCGGTGGTTTCAACAGATAAGTTCTTTGCTTAATCAACCTGTCCTAATGTGTCTACTTCAAGTCTGAGTTTAGCGCATTATATTTGTTTGTTTGGCTAATATTATTTAATGTTGTTTGGTTAATTGTTCAATGAGAGAATGTGTGAGACTACATATCCCTTCAGGATTAGTTTGCTATTGCATACCAAACAAGGTTTGCTTTACAATCGCTAAATCGCTCAATCAATTTAAAGAACAACCAAGCACTGAACATTATGAAGCAATCATTGTACGGAAATACACATTAGAAACAGTGTAAGTATCTTACTGTCGTATTCTATTAATAGGCATAGGTTACGTAATCAACAATTGTTTCTGTTTTTGGTGTTTACTAAATTCAGTGTCTTCTTAAGCAATAATAAAAAGTTTAATTACAATTAAATATGTATCACGACAAGTAAAAGAATATAGGTTGCTTTATTTTAGTTGAGCCTGTATATACCCATGCTAATTTAACACCATTTTCCTGTTTTCGTTCTTAACTCTCAGCTGCGCTTTATTCTATTGAAATTTATGAAATCGTGAACACTCTTACAATTTTTTCTTTTATTAATTATTTCCTACTGCTTAAATTACATTTTATTCTCGAAAGTACAAGTCTGAAACTCAAAATACAAGCCGGAAACTCAAAATACAAGCCGGAAACTCAAAATACAAGCCGGAAACTACAATGCCTTGTAGTTGTATTTACCCTTTCCTTCATTTTCAGGTCTACTGGAAAATTGCATACACGAACGTCACAGCGTTATTGATAGAGTTTATCGAGAAACTATCATTAGTGCGAAATGGTTTAAATTATTATTTTATTTGAGTCATTTATTATGCGTTATTTTAACACTAACTTTAAAGTAGTTTTTCTGGAACTGGGATTTTGTCGTTGTTGCTTTAGGTGACTCTGATACGTAACTGCTAAATCATTTCCATTTTTATTCCTCAAGCTCAACCTGTGCTTATACTTTCACTAGCACTTATAGGTTCATAACTTATGTAAATTGTGGCAATTTTTAGTTTGCTCTAGGCCTGCATATTTTCAAACTTTAATTTGTTTTCTCCATTTTGCGATCCAGATATTTTAATTTCATACCATTTTCTAGCTCAGTCTATCCCAGATGCAACGGCTCATTTGTTTTTGAATGTATGTGTTCATCAATATTTCGCAATCAAAATTTAAGTTTTAGAAAAAACACAATTTTGTTTAGCTCGCACTACTCTTGTCTGCTTCTAAACATGGTCTTCGCGGCACAAGCTTTTCATTAGGTTTCAGCAATTTTAGGTCAAATATTTGGTACAAAAATTTTGATGCTAACACAAACACTAACACTAACACTAACAGAAGCTTCAAAAGTTTAAATGTGCAGGCAGTTCTATTTTTTGTGAGAAATAAATACAGTCGCGCTCATAACTAGGGATAATTTTTGACGTAAATTTCTGACGAGCAAATGATAGTCGAGCAATTGAGAGTACTTCTTTGAATCGTAGGCACATACATACGTAATTACTTGTCAAGTTTCAGCGGACATGAATAAAAGAAAATGTCTGTATCCTGGAAGCTTAACTTATCCGTGTACAAATTTTGCTTCAGTGTTTGATGAAGTACTCTAGAAATTACCAAATTAATTTCGTAGTTAGTTAATAACTTAATTAGGTTAGGTAATTAATACCTAGTTGATTCTTTTTTTGAAATTACTACGCATCACTGCTATGAGATTATTCAAAATTGGGTTCAAAGCGTGAACGTGAACGTTGAAGGTTCACAGATTCACAATAAACGTGAATGATTAAGGCTATAAGTTTACAGCATTAATTATTTTAACTTCATTGAGTTCGGAATGGGGTCGGTTCTGCTCGGGACGGATCGGACTGAGCTTTCCCGACCCGCGGGTTGAGCGGATCAGTTCGGGTCAAAATATTTGGTTTGAATCCTCGATTTTGATGTTAAGTACTAGACTGGAGATTCACATAGCCTATTACCTACATATCACGAAAAACTTATGACATAAATTTGACCAGAAAATTTTGTGTTTGAGAGTTTGTATAGCAGCTATACAAGAAGACGGGTTAGGTCGGGTCGAGTCGGGTTGGAATCTATCTCGGGTCAGGTCAGGTCGAAAAACTTTGACCCGATGCTAACTCTACTTCATGTATTACACAAGTTTAAATGCTTTTCTGACCCAAATCTTAAAAATAACTAGAGCTTACCACATTGCTTTAGTTATTGTGTGAGAATATACTGTATATAATACTTACCCTTACCATTATGTACCAGTGGGTAAAGATAGCCTAACCTCAAGAACTAAATATAAAGTTATTCTACATAATTTCGCCGCAAATCTACCCGGAAGATCAGGTGCACAATTTTTGATCAATTTGAACTTTAATTTGGATCACTGGCAAGTTTTTCTTGTTAATTCACAGGTGCATTTTGAAATTAAAGCACTCTACAATAATTGCAATCCAAGTTCGAATTAGCAAACTTTAGTTCCCACTTGGAGCTAAAAGTTTCAAGTAGAAGTTCAAGAGAAAGTTTCAAGTTGAGGCTCAACTAGTGAACTTTGTACCGTGTTCTATGTGGTGGCAAAATTATACATGTGTTTATCTATGTACAAGAGTCGCAAAAAAATTTTACAAAGTGATTCATTTGAAGTCTTGAAGTTTATAAAATTTATGTATGTAGATGATCATTCCTCATTTGTTCCTCATTATATTTCGTCCGTTCATTCACCAAATCAGCTGGAGTTTAAATGAAACTAATTTCCAAAATAAAGCCACTTAAACCTACACTTTTTAATGATTTTCAATTAAGGAAAAGTTCCTGTGAAGTCCGGCAACTTAATTTAACTCAGTCCAGGTCATATAAAACTCATCTGTTAGAATTTATTAGAATCTACTCTCTTTTAAAAAAATTATGATTCGTGTATTTCCAACTTATTCATCAACAGAAATTGTTAAAATTATTAACTATTTGAAACTCGAGTTAAACCCATTGTTGACCTTACCCATTTAATCAAGTTAAGAATGTTTCACACGAGGTGGATTTTCAAGGGGATCCCCAGGGGACACAAGGAGACGCGTGGGAACGCAGGGGGATCCCCAGGGGGATCCCCTTGGGGACGCATGGGGACGCGTGGGGACGCTGAGGGATCCGCAGGGGACGCATGCGGAATTTTGCTTATCGGTGTCCGAGCGTTTTTTCAAGGGGATCCACATGCAGTGGCCAATCAAATAAAGTCACGTGAGTCATATAATTTCACACGATGCTTGCATATTCTGTTATTAACGTTTTTCAGGCCTTTTATAGCTGTTTTTGAACATATAGTAGACGTTAGTGTTCTCATACACCGCGTAGATATGGCTTTGTGCCATTACTGTGTTAAAATTTAATAGAAAATAATAAATATAAGTAATTAATTAATTTGCATATAACATATATTTTAACATTTAAATAATACTCTGCAAAGATACTAGGATAGTCCAAAAATCAATATACAACCACCACAACTATACTACGTACTGGGAGGCCGTTTAAAATTCCACGCAAGAATCCCCGCGAGAATCTGCCTCGTGTGAACGGCTTTCCCCAAGGGGATCCCCATGGGGATCCCCGAGGGGATCCACATGCGTCCCCACGCGTCCCCAGCAAAATCCCCTTCGTTCCCCTTGCGTCCCCTCGGGGATCCCCGTGGGGACGCGTGGGGACTCCCACGGGGATCCCCTTGGGGATCCCCATGGGGAACGTCCCCTTGAAAATCCACCTCGTGTGAAACAGGCTTTAAACTAGTCAATTTTAATCTAGCTGTCATAATTTATGAGAATACAAGAAAAGGAAGAATTTCATGGCAGAATAAATCTGTCCTAATTATCTCAATTTTCTCATTGGCTCGTGCTCGTGATTATATTTAATCTATTAAGTGAGATCTGTTTGCTAATTTAATAGAGCAAATTGGATTAAAGGTTTGGGCATCAGACTTCATTCTTGAGTGCTTTCTCGCAAACATTGAAATTAATCCTCCATAAACAAGTCCCTTCCATTACCTAAAGTCTGACAAAAAATAGTTGCACCATTTGAGAAAACGAACCATGTGATTTCGGTACGAAAAGAACAGATTTCGACTATCAAGAGTACAGCAAGTAGTCGCAGAAGTTATACCACTAAAATAAATACGTGGCGCAACTATTTTTGTCAGTCTCTAGTTCAAAACTCTTCGATAATCAAAACAATAGCTTCGGAAATGTATTCGCGATAAAAATTTTCGGATTATATGTGGAAACACTTTAGAGAGGTTAAAAATTAAAAATAAATAAACTCAGTTAAACATAACCCAAGTCCTTGACAAACTCCGATATTTCAACGTGCTGTTTCAATAACCTTAAATTTAACCATCAACCTTAAATTTAAAGTCTGACCAACACATGTTGGACCTTGAAGCAAGAAGAAACACGCCACGAAAAGAACGAATCGCAAGCATCAAGAGTGCAGCTAGTGGTCACAAAAATCACGCCACCTGTTTTTTCTCAGGATTCGGCAATTTCTGGTCAGGCTTCATCACGTTAAATCCAATTCCTTATATATAACGCTAATTGTTCGTTTTTTATATACATTGTATTTACATTGTAATTACCCAGGACCGTCAATATATTGTAAGAAACTGGAGTATGACCAAAAAATGCTAAACATTGAAACAAAACAGGTGAATTTTAGCAGCTACTCGCTATATTCATATGACTAAAATTAAAGTCTGACAAAAATAGATGCGCCACTTTTAGTGGGTTGACGACTTCAGCGACTAACTTGATGTACTCTTGATAGTCAAAATTCTATTCTTTTCGTAACGAAATCACATGTTTCGTTTTCTAAAGTGGCGCAACTATTTTTCGTCAGACTTTAGTATTTCTGAATCAAATAACTTTGATTTGTCTCAGTGTTTGACCTTCTTTGGTCAAACTTCATTTTTTCTGATGTTCTTTTGATTTTGTTAGCATGGCTTCTCATTTTTTATGCGTTTGACTTTTTTGTTTAGCTTCATAACTATTTTGTTTTCTACGATTTCCAGTTTGCAGCTAGATATTACATACGTATTATTTTTGGTCTAGATATATTTTTTAGGTATGCTCCAACGTTTTTCCTTAAACTATTTGGTTTTTATTTAGAATTTGCGAAAGATTCGTCTGAAAACGAAAAACAGTTCCATGCTGTTTTTTAATCATAACTATTCCTCTTCCTAATACATTATTCAGTAGATAGTAAACTAACATTTTGGAATCGTAATTAAGCTAAAATGCTAATGATTGACTTTAATTACGGCTAATCATTTTCAGGAGGATCCATAATCTCTAGTAACCCTTGAAGTAAAAGCTAAGAAATACTGTTTTTATGCATTCCACTGTAAATGAGAGTAATCTGCAAGTTATTAATAAACAAGTGACGGGTGTTTTTAGAATTTGCCTTCGGGTAAACACGACAAACTAAGCTTGCTTTTCAAAGCGTAGCTTCAGGCATCAACTAGAAAAAACCGAATAGATATTCGCTTGAACTTGAAGTGTCCAATTAAGGTAATCTGTTCAGTTTTATGGACACGCAAGGTCTGTTTTGCAAATCCTGACAATTTCTTGGCAAAAAATTTAGTTGCAAGTCAATCGCAGAGGCTAGTGCTGTGTTATGGACAGGAATCACAAAAAATGTTTACAAGCTGGACAAAGCAAAGCTTTATAATAACAGCTCTTGAATTGTGAATTTGCAAATTAGAGTTTATAGTTTCGTTCACATGATCAGAATGTTAAGCTTTTGCGTTCAGTGAGTAGTATACTTAAAATTATGTACATCATTCACCCATTAGTTCAATCCAGCCTCTAATTCAGTCTCAATTTTGCAAAGTTGTTCTAAGCCTGTACCCGTTTATGAAACAGGATTTTGTTCCAGAACTAAACGCTTACAAATCATTTTTAAATCTCCGAATTAGACAGGCTTAACTTCGGCTTAACTTTTCAGTCAGACTAAACGGATTAATTTCAAGTCTTGATGATTCTTTCCGCTACTCGGGTGTAAATACTTCTCGAACGAGATTTATTCCTTTCTTCCTGCATCCATTCCAAAAGTTCGAACATAACTAAAGTCGAACTAAAAGTCTGTTCGGCATTGACATGCAAAGCACAATTCATGCCGCTGCTATTTATTTTTTACATTATGCTTTCTATAATATACTTTTTTTACTTATTCTAGGAATAATTCTAATTCTTTTCAATAGGAAAAGGTGTAAAATAGAAACAATAATGAAGGTATCATATAACTGTTACAAAAAGTGTGAAAAAATCTGAATACGCGTTTCTCAATTTGCTGCCCCTCATTCTTTACTGCCATTTTTTACGCTTAGTTCTTATTTCTGCATAAAGGCCACCAGAACTCATTTTTTTATTTTTTTCAGCTCCAAAACTACTTAGCCATGCGGGGTGATTTCCAGCTAGTGCCGCCCCAGTTCCAAATCAACACTATTGTTTCCATAACCGTCTACATCCTATTGGCTCTTGTTGGCTTCTGCGCCAATGGCCAATTGTTAATCACCACAATCCGGGAGTGGATTAATTCGGGTCGGATTAGTCGACTTAAGTCGCCGACCCGACCACGAGTTCACCCTAAACCGATTTTGGCTTACACTATTTGCCTGGCTATGGTCCATCTATTTGTGTCTCTCAATAGCGCTATTATTGTGCTGGATATTTGGCACGGTAATTTTATTTATATATTATTGTTTTTATTAAATTTTAAATATATATATATATAAATATATATATATATATATATATATATATATATATATATATATATATATATATATATATATATATATATATATATATATATATATATATATATATATATATATATATATATATATAATTTAACCTTCACTACAATTTCCCTACTGACTATTTCTAGTAACGACTTAAATTTAACAAAAATAAAATAAATTTAGATTTAAATTTTCTGTTTTAATTCATAACTTCGACTTACCGTTCAAAGTGCATTTTTACTTCTTTTTTCATATCAATTCCTTTTTTTTCATTTTTTTCAGGAGAATGGTTTCTCGGCCAGCTGCTGTGTAAGCTGGCGCGCACCATCGAAAGCATCAACAAACTGATGTCTAATTTGATCCTGCTCAATATGGGAGTCTATTGTTGTTTCCGCGTCTGCCGCGCCGTATTGAACCAGTTTCTGGTCAGCGTCAATGGCGCGGTTCCTCTCTGGTTCGTTCTGGCTCTCACCATTTTGGTTTCGATTCTGGCCAGTGCGCCACAATTCATCTATTCGGAGGTTTTTGTGATCATCCGGGGGGATGACAATCGAACCATCATTAAACTCACCAATCGATGTCTGTTTTGGCCGCCGGAATTCGTTCTTGCCGCTTTTACTGGTGAGAAAACCTTTTTTGCTTAACTTTTTTCCAGATTTTTTCTGTTATTATTTTTTTATTCTGTTATGACTGATTGACCTGTCATGTTTTATGAAGTAACTTTAGTTTAGTTACTTTAAACGAGTTAATAGTTGTGATTGAAATATTTTACTTAGTCTGAGTATTTATAGATTTATTGCTAGTTTACTAAATCTAACTAATAAAATTTAAGTAATAATCGAATGTACGACTAATATTTTTTGGTCATTTTTTCGTTTTTAGTGGCAATTCGTAAAATTATAAGCATTAACAATTTATGAAAAGTTGTGATATTTATTCCAAATCTTTACTTTAAACGACAAACTTTCTTATTTCAGCCGCTCAATTTGCTTGCGGGTATCTGCTACCGTCAATAATACAGCTAATTTGCTACATCCAGGTCCTTTGCTACATCCACCGTACCAAGCGTAAATCCACGCTCCCTTTCGCCAAATTCTCCGTAAAGACAATCACCCGCACCTGCTTACTACAACTGGTGCTCTACCTCATTTGCTGGACCCCCTATTGGGCAGCGTCTATTTATATGTTTTTCTGTCCCGACAAATCCTACTCACGTGTCTCCGTACTGATCGCCTATTGGCTGAATGTTCTACCGTATGCCTACAGCGCTTTGAACCCAGTACTACAGCTGATACTGTACAAACGAAGGGAGCAAATGCGATGCTCTAGTCTCATGTCTTCTCGGGTTAGTCGGATTAAATGGTTTAATTTGGTCAATTATAATAAATAGTTTGTATTTATTTAGTTATTTAATATTAATCATTTTTTATAATGTAATTATATTTGTTAATAATTATTTTTTAATATTATCTGTTCATTTTATTTTTAAATATTTAATATTAAATTTTTATGAGTATTTAATCATTTTATATTAATGATTATTTTTAATTGATTAGGAAGATTAAGTTTGCAGATAGACTAATTTTTTATCATTCTGATGATGGTATAATTGAATGAGCTGCAGATACACTTTTTTCTGATCGGTTTTAAAAAGAATTCTATCAAATCTACATACTTTAGTGGTAAAATATTTTTAATGTATGCATATTTAAACAGATCCGTTAGAAAGATAGAAAATTATGCAGCCCTAATATACTTTTGCTATTTAATCTTCATAAGTACTTCTTAGCACACATGATAGAATTTATAAAAGTAAAAAATAATCTTCAGCATCAATCGAATTGAAAAAAAAATATGATCTTATCAGTATCGATAGAATTTAGAACAAAGTTAATCTTCTTAGCATTTAATTTTAATTACAATCTTATAAATAAAAAAAAATAAAAAATAAAAAATGATTAAAAATAAAAATAAAAATAAAAATAAAATAAAATGTTTTTATTTCAGCAGGAAACGATGCATCGGATTGAAGCTCACTCTCCCAGCCCGCGTGCCGATTCGAATCGAGAACATCCCGGGTTTTTCCGAAACATGGTTGGCAGTTTTCGTCGGAATGAAACTCAAGAATCCACCGAACTGTTGAACAGAACTTATTGCAGTGCGAAATCTGAGATAATTCAATTGTAATGTGATTGTGATTGTCACCTTGTGTACTCCAATTTCAGGGGAACGCATGTGTCTCAGGCACTAGTAATATTCTTATGTCGCTCCGGGAATCTAGGTTTTGAGGAGAAACATGATAAATGAAAATTAGAGACTTGAACGAAAGACGAAAAACGAAAGCAGACTTGAAAACTGAATCAACGTTTAAGGAAAGAACAAAAAATCTAAGACTGCGTAAAAAATAAATCCTGACTGTAATCTACAGTGATGATTTATATTAGTTCGTACATACGTACATACGTTCGTTTATTCTATATACGAAAATTTAACTTACTTTTCATCCCTTCAATTTATAAGTCATGGCGTAATATTACCATTATTTTTAGAGTTAAAGTACATCTCGACTCCCTGAGGGCATCCTGAAAGCCTTATTTGTGTTTCTTATTTTGAACCTAAAAACAAAAACTAAGGAACTTTTTTAAATTTTGCCTGAATTATTTTACATGAATTGACATCTTAATGTCAATTAAAAAAATACCAAATTATTTTGAATGGATTATCTAGGCCCTGTATATACAATGTGCCGTTCCCAGTAGGCAGAAATATGAAATTGATAAATATGCAAAAGTGAATAAAGTTCATAAAAAATTTATGACGGAAATAAGAATAAATAAGAAAAAATAATAAACAATAAAACCTAAATTTGTTAGCTTCAATTATTAACGGTTATCTTAATTCTTGTTTCTACCGCTCCTTTTTTATGGTTTTCCTGTTGCTTTTTTTCTTTTTTATACCTGACTTGTGGGAACGGGCTCACCAAAGTTCGTACAAATGTAATGTGTAAATTCAAAAATATGTAAAGTTTTACATTGTAATTGTGATTATGTATGCTCTCTATTGTGTAAAGTTGAATAAAACATAAATAAGAAAATAAGATGGCTTGTGACTATGCTAAAGGGTGTTCTCAATTTCGACAATTGAATAATCGAGTATCTTAAAGTGGGTGATCAGAAAAGAAAGAAGGGCCTTAGCCCAAGCTCTGAACCTAAGCCTAAGCCTGAAACCGAATCTAAGGGCAAATTAGGTAAACCTGAAAATGTGCAACCGTCAAAATTCTGCAAAAGATACAGTTAGATTTTCTGGTCACCCACTTTAAGAATTCCTTCTAATATACTAAAACATTAAGCATATCAGAGTTATCAGCGTTGTGACTTATCAGAAATTACCTTGGTGATAATGAGCCTGCATATATACAAATGCAACCTAACAACGAGTTTATTCACAAATATACACTCATCATTCCTTGTTCACAAAGTTTCATATACAGTTTACAAATAATTTTCAGTCGGTACTTTCAGAACTCACAATTAAGCCCTGTTAATACTCTTCGGTGTCGCTTTCAACATGAACATGGTATTAAGTTTTAAGTATTAAATTTTAAGCACTTGTCCGTGTAACTTTCAGAAAACTTGTTGGAACTTCATCAATAATTATTGCGACAATACAGCAAAGAAATAAAGTAAAAATACTAATACTGAAGTACAAATTAAAAAAAATAAATTTTCCAACAAAAGCCTACATATAAAAAAATGATGACAAAAATACCATAATTTTGATAAACCATTTTTTAAATCAAAAATTTGATTAGTAATATTTAAACAAAGCGGGTCGAATACAGGAAAACAGTTTTCGGTTGATTTGAGCTCGTTCTTGCTGAGCGATTTTCCCCACTCGATCCAAACATTCGTCGTAATTCTTTTCAGATCGACTGCTCATTCTAGCGCAGCTAAAAATATGTTTCACATTCAAGTTTTTTTAATTTATTTTTCTTTATTTTTTAATCTAGTTTTTGCCATCTTCAACAAATGAGAAATGTAGCTGAGAACGAAAATCTCATTCATTTCGATGCTTTTTAGCAAAGCCCAGTTGAAAGTGCCTATGTACGTACCTATCTATAAATTGGGCTATATTGAAACAGACATTAACAGTGTCACAGTAATCATTTACTTTGCGCAACCTCTTTCGGAACTGCTACTTCAAAATTAGCCAAGAGTACATAATAGGAAGAGTATGACACTGACTGACCGCATAGTTTTCAAGCACTCATCGAACTTTTCCCGCATACACTTTTGCAGACATTTTAGTCCGTCCATCAACTGATTCAGAGCCCCCACATCTCCTTCTGCCAGTTTTAGCTCCTCCTCTTCCGAACTGGTGTAGGGTGATGTGCTAACGGTGCCGCGCTTCCTTCTTCCGGCCCTGAGACCCAGCTTTTGCTGCATGTTGGAGTAGGGGAAGACGCGGCAGCTGAAATACGCAAAATGGAGTGGAGTTGATTTAGTCCGACTAAAGCCCGGTTTATCTTTGTCCTTATCCTTGTCACTGTCGTTTTGTCCTTATCCTTAAGCAGTACCAAAAAAACGACGCGGCCACATGAGCCGACATTTTACACATAGAATGTTGTGCTCAAGTCCGACTCGTATATAAAAAATTGACGAAACAATTTTGTCATTATGCCACAATAGATGACTAAATTTTGTCTTTATCCATGTCTCTTATGTTCTTAAGTACAAGTCTGAACCGGGCTTAAACTGACTGAGTTTGTAAATCTTGCCGGAACGTTGGATTAGTGAACAATTTCAGCCCATCTACAGTTAAAAAGTTGGCCAAAGTTAAAAAGTTGGCCTTAAAAAGTTAAAAAGTGGCCCACATAATATATAAATAATATGCGTCCAAAACTTTTGTAGAATTCATAGTTGATGGAGTGAAAATCTTAGTTCTGTAACCGAATTTAAATTATAATTAATTGAAAGTATTCAATGGGCTTGGGAACACATTCATTTTGTGAAGTAAAATGCCAGCAGTTTGCCCTGCTACAGACACACGTGGAAAACGTATATCACATTTAACCCAGACGCTTCGAATAACAAAACCGCCCATATATGCATATTGTCTTGAAAGTTACAGCAGATATGCGGACAGCGAGGGTGTGTGACCCAGGTGGTCATTTCATATTATCTGAAATTAGATTTTTTTTAATAAACGGAATTTTTTGCTTCTATTTTATTTTTGGGACGCCTTTTTCAGAGGGGGGGTTGAAAGTTTTTTGTCGTAAGCCTTACTTTTCTTCACCCTTTTCCTTCAAGCATTCTTTGAACTTATATGCGAAGTATCGGAGTCGGTTTTGAGGGCTTTCGAGACATTTCACGACTTCGTCTTCGAATTCTTCCATCAAATGAACGGCTGTTTCTCGGCAACTATAAATTACAAAACGGTTTTAATGGTTTAACCAAAGTTATTACATAAAACCAAGAGTATAAAACGAATAATAAGTAAATAGATCAAATGATGTTGATAGGATTAATTACATGGATTAATTAATTAGAGGATTAATTCAACTGGTTCAAAAACCTACGCGCAAGCTCAGAGCTACGATTATATTCTAATCTTTCTAAACGGTCATCTTCGACAACTAAATGATAATTCACACTAAAAGTTACTCAACATTCAACGTTCCTTTCTACGTGAAAACTGTAGACAGTCACTTTTGCTGAACGGTTCAGTAAGCCAAAAGGCTCACCAGCCCAATCAATTTCTGTTTATGCACCTCAGGAGCCAAATTTAGCATGCAAATGGCAACAATGAAGTCGAACGTACAATCGAATACAGATATTGTCGACATTGTCGTAGTTCTGCACATTGTTACTGGGATAGCCACATTTGTAGAGTTCATCTAGGGTAGCCGGATCACTGCCTGATATCTGAAATATCACATAACTTTGCGGAAAACAGACAACTGTAAAGCATAGAATCAAGATTATAGGCTAGGAAGAGTATGACACTCACTGGGTGAATCTGGTATTTATTTCTAGCGTAAGCCCATTCTAAATAGACCCATTTTCAGCACACGCTTCAAAAAAAGATTGACATTTGTTTACCGTATGACCTCGAATAAAAACCCAGCCTTTGAAAAAATCCGAGGTAGGAAGTTAACGAACAATAAAGCACATGGGTGTTTATTCAAAGTAATACAGTATACCAACTGAAACGGGAAGTAAAGTGGATAGTAAAAACTTTACTGTCTAAAATTTAATGTAATGTCTATATGGATCAAACTTTGAACTTACAGTTTGCACCAAGGCAAAAGTTGATAGTGCAGTCAATATAGTTGTCATTTTGGTTAATTTTTTTGCAGTACTTTCATTTGATGACGTAAAAATGAAAACTACAGGTAATTTCAGCGTAAACGGTGCTTTATATTTCACCAAACTTACGTTAACAAGAAAACATTTTTCTACAAACAAGTTTTAGCCCACAAATCTTTTTATAGAAAAAATTTGCCTACGTAGTCGACTAAACTTAATGTTAGTTACACATATACAGTTTAAAATTTAAAAGAAACTTTTCGGTTATTTACTGATATAATAATTGGTAAGCGAAACTTAAAATATATATAGATGTTACATAATTCACTATTAATTATAATAACGAAAACTGATAATAACCTATTTTTAATGATGACAGCCTATTACTCTTAACGGCCATGTTTTCTCATTTTTGGAAAGCTATTTTGCTTGTCTTGCTGGATACTGTGTTGAAAGAAAGAGGAGGCCCCAATTTAGAAAGAATGAAAGAAATGGGGGCGCCGGGAAGCACCACAGCCCCCGAGTCTCATAGGCCCTATTTCTCATTTATAACAGGGTCCCCCCTTCGAACATCGTTGCGACCCTGCAACGATACTCGGTCGATACTCATGCTCCCGTGGCGAACCCGATGCCTCAAGGGCGGAGCACATTCACACGTAGGCCTCCAAGCCTACTTCAATCACACCACACTCAGGGTTTCCTGGCTTACCCGCAACCACAGGGTTTCTCGATCGACCCAGAACGATTCTCAACCAATACCGAGGGTTTTGACCGGCTCACCCTTAACCGAAACCGAGGGTTTTCCGGCTTACCCTTAACCGATGGACCAATCAGAAAGATACTATGTACACATCCATACTGCACACAGCACGAGTACCGTAAGGGTTGAAGTGCCAACCTCAACCCAGGGCATGGGGCTCCTAACCCACCTCCGAAGACGGTTCGGGGATAAGGCTGTCCTGAGGACCCGGCCCTATCCTCTCCGTCCTGTCACGGTCGCCACTATGTTGAAAGAAAGAGGAGGCCCCAATTTAGAAAGAATGAAAGAAATGGGGGCGCCGGGAATCGAACCCGGGCCGCTTGCTTCGAAGTCGAGCATGCTAACCACTACACCACAGCCCCCGAGTCTCATAGGCCCTATTTCTCATTTATAACAACTGATAAAAAGCGTTACAAGCAGTTCAGTTGATTAAGTAAAAAAATAAACAAATAAAAACCGAGTGAACATTAGCAGCTTTAATTCAAGCAACCTATTGTTTTTTAAGTATTTTGCAACTGGTCAATATAACTTAATTAATTTAATAAGTGACATTAAGTATTTTTTTACATAGTTCTGCCCTGCTTCTTTATGTATATTTCTATACATTTGCGGAGTGGTGCTAAGGGACAAGCAGGAAGTACTGTGCCCATGACCGGATCTTATGGGGTGGTTAAGTACATGAAAGTTTACTACGAACTATGTAAGGGAGCACACCTGTCGTCAATTGCCACTAACCCTTCGTCCAAGTCGGACTAAGTACTAGCCGTAAATTCAGACTAACGCATTCATGTAGTTTACTCTTGTTTTTAGTTGCTTTAGTTTTAAGCTATAGAACAGCACATATTGAGACTCCATGCTTGTAGAAAATTATTCTTATAAATATAAACTAAATAACCTCTGTCTTTGTGTCTAAAGTTGGTGCAACAATATTTCTTCATGAAATCAGTAACAAAGTAGTATATCTCAGTGCAAACATTTAATGACTGAAAGTTTTCAATGAAAACATTAACCTAATAAACACAGACTTTTTTTATAAAAGTGTTCAGTTTATAGTAATTTTTGATGCAGATATTTTTTTTCCTGCCGCCGCCTCAGCGGCGGCAGGTCTTTATACTGCTTTTTGGCATAAGCTGGCCAAGAAGCAGATTGCATGATTTGCGTGTTGAAACTTTTGATTGTCGGGGTCTTATTATTAAAAGTTGCTTAAAGTATGGATGTAAACCGTTATACAATTTTGTTAAGTTTAATTTTATTATTGCATAAGTTATGTGTATATTGCTATTTATGCACTATTGATAATTAATAATATATTATGCGTTAGGATTCAGAAGATTAAGTTAGTGACACCCGCTTGGCCATAATTTGAATTTTTCCTTGCAGTGTTGTCATTACTTTAACAAAAGGCAACATGATCTAATCCAAAACATCAAATAGTATTACAAAGTGGTCAAATTTTTTTAATTCAAAACATAAAAAATAATTCACAGTTTCACAGTATCATTTTTTGCCGAAAAAAGGAGGGACAACATGACGATGAATAAACTTTGCTACAAAATTGACTTAAGGATGAATTAATTTTTCACTAATGAATAATAATAATCCTACCAATGAATAATGATAGTATATAATATATACATCCAAAATTTAGTTCACTTTTGCGTTCGCCTTCGACTTTGAAGGACTAAGTAAATATAATTTTTAGAACAATTTTAATTTTATATTCTAAATCTTTTAAGCGGCAGGGTCAAACTTAGTGTAAGTACTAATTTTTGACAGTAAAAAATTACTGAAAAAATTTGCATGAAACTGCTGCTTGTTGTATTTAATCACGAGTTGGATTAAGCACTACTTCGCATTGGGGGATAGGTCTGTTTGATCTAGAGCCAACCCCTCTATCAGTTCTTGGTCAGTTATATACTGTGTAGCCGTTTTTGATGAAATTTTGACTGATTGAGAGACCGCTGAACCTCCTTCAAATTTATCTACATACGTATACGGGTTCTCGCATGCAAAATTATATACCTCAGTATCTGGTAGTTTGACGCTCGCATCATCATATACGTACGTAGGTAAATTTTCGGTAGAAATTTTTGGGCTATAGCTGGGCGATTGCTGCAATTTTTGCATAGTTTGCCTAATCCGATCGCAAGCTCGGACTGAAGGCGTCAAAATTTCAGCTTCGCCTGAAAATTTTTGCCGTACATGGGCTAGTACCTAGTACGTACATATTATCGGTCATTTGGCATTCGCTGCAGTCTGGTTCACAGAACACAACTATTCCATCCACTAATTTAGGTTGGACCGTTTGAGCCGTTGCTATTTCACAATTATTCTTTAGGGTTATCGGTAGTTCTGACGTATTATATATACGTACCCGTGAGACTTGCTCCGTAGTATATAATAAACCCGGGGGTAAGTGAACACCGTACTTTTCGGTTAGTTCCGGTTTACCCTCTATGAGAACTGTTTCGGGTATATAATGTTTATTAGCCGGTGACTGTGGGCACGCACTAGTGTAAGTAACGTCGCCCTTCAGCTGTTCGTGCGTCACAACGCTCACGAAACACGCTGTAGGTTCGAGAATGTCAACCGGTCTTTCCCGTTTTTGGAGTTTTACGGGTATATAATGCTCAGCTAGAGGAGAGAGCTCCACATCCTCAGTCAGAATTACCGACATGCCCTTTGGCAATTTATATTTCAAAACAGTATATATAGTACTGTATATAATTTTCAAATCAGAAGGTGATAGCATATTGGCCTTACCAAACGGACCAGAAACTGCGTGTGTGCCTAAGTGCAAGTGCCAGTCGTGCTTACCCAGAAAATTGAGACCAAGAATGAGATCATAAGTAGTGTTGTTCCGTCAGAGAATTTTAGTTTAGTTTTAGTTATAGTTTTGGTACAAAAAATTTTTTTAGATAAGTTTTAGTTATGGTTTTGGTATAACCCTTACTTTCAGTTAGGTTTTAGTTATAGTTTTGGTAGAAGGCTTATTTTAGTTTAGTTTTAGTTATAGTTATGAGCAACGAAAAATTTTAATTTTAGTTATAGTTATGGTATAGTTTTAGTTATGGTACAATGTAGTTTTAGTTATGGTATAGTTTTTGGTTTTGTATATTTTTAGTTATGGTATATTTTTTAGTAATGGTATCGTTTACGGATACTATGTTAGGTGTAGTCCTCGAGCGGTGTAGGTGTATGCTCGAGTTTTAGCAAGTTTATGAGTATGACACTTACTCTTAGTCCTTGCCTAGCTCATTTGGCGGAACAATGCTGTGGCCCTGGCAATATTTAATATTACACGAAATAACATCATTAAATTATTTTTACTTGAAAGGTGGTTATTAAAATCCGGCCCTTTGTTAAAAGCATGTTAGAGGATACATACTTTCGATCCACAAGTACAAGCTGAATGTATTTAGTGTCTGTATTGCAGAAAACACCAGCTTTAAATCGATGCTTCTGCACCCTACCTGCTGAAAATCTTTGATGTTATGATTGCAGGGAAAGGTGGTTGCCTCCCCCGTACCAAGACACCACCAAGCTCTTCTTGGTCTTACAGTACGAGGGTCGGATCAGACTAAGATCGGGTCCGGTCAGATCTGATTAGCATTTTTAGACTCACGGGTTTGTGAGTTACGTTCTGGTCAAAATTTAGTAGTTACTAAAACCCGGGTTACTGAAACCCAGGTCGTGAACTACCTAAAACTCATCATTATGTTGATTTTTTGGACCGGAAAAAACGCAACACAGAGCCCGGGCCATGGCATGACTAAAATCCGGCCCACAGTTTTTCCTAAGTTTGTCTACGCCGGGTTATAGTAAAACCCGGTTTTAGTCACACTATGGCCCGGGCCGGGTAGTCATTTTTCGGCTTTCTCAAACAGAAAAGTAATTTTGGACCGGGTTTTACTCAACTGTGATCTGGGCCAGAATTTAGTTTTTTAGTATTTAGATTTTTAACAAAGAACCAGATTTTAGTAACCACCTCAAAATTTAAAGTAAAAATATTTTGCTGAGGGTATTTTGTGTATTATATATTGAGTATCTCAGTGCTTTTTATACGTTAATATGACCCGAAATCTGACTGTGATTGTCAATAAGAACGGTCAATCAGCAGTTCATGAAACAAAGCGGTGTACTCTTGACTTGAGGAATTCAAAAATACAATTTATTAAACGTTTCATTTTTTTACAAAAAAAATATAATTTATTTGAGAAGATTTTTCATTTTTCACTGGTATTTAACTCATATGGTAGCTTGCTGGTCTGCAGATCTAGATATTGGTTTAGTAACCGTGTAACCGGTTAGTAACCGTGTAACTGTTTAGTAACCGTGTAACCGTTTAGTAACCGTGTAAAAATCAGTGGCACCAAGACTATGCGGGAGTTGAAGGCAAACTGACAAATAACTATCAATGTCCCAGTCCCAGCTGTTTGGACAATTGATTCACTGGGCTGTGAATCACTTATTTTTGTTTGTTACTTATTCGTGGTTGTTTTTGCTCAATCAGTTGTAATTTGGAATCGCTTTAATCGTGTGAATCTCATTGCTTTAGATTTTAGTCAAAGTATGGGCCGGGCCGGGTTTTAGTCATTTTCCGGCCCGGGCAAACACAGGATACACCTTGGGCCGGGTTTTAGTCAAAGTATGGCCCGGGCCGGGTTTTAGTCATTTTCCGGCCCGGGCAAACACAGGATACACCTTGGGCCGGGTTTTAGTCAAAGTATGGCCCGGGCCGGGTTTTAGTCATTTTCCGGCCCGGGCAAACACAGGATACACCTTGGGCCGGGTTTTAGTCAAAGTATGGCCCGGGCCGGGTTTTAGTCATTTTCCGACCCGGGCAAACACAGGATACACCTTGGGCCGGGTTTTAGTCAAAGTATGGCCCGGGCCGGGTTTTAGTCATTTTCCGGCCCGGGCAAACACAGGATAAACCTTGGGCCGGGTTTTAGTCAAAGTATGGCCCGGGCCGGGTTTTAGTCATTTTCCGGCCCAGAAAGACGAAAATTAACATAGGGCCGGGTTTTAGGTAATCTACGGCCCGGGCCGGGCCGGGCCGGCTTTTAGTCAGTTCACGGCCCGGCCCGGGCCGGGCCGGGCCGGGTTTTAGTAACCACCAAAATTTTGGGTTTTGAACCATCAACCGTTTAAAAAAAAACATTTAAAAATTTGACACAACATCATTTTTTAAACATAGCATTTTTGAAGATTTGACTCCTGAGTCCAGAGGTCAAGAGAAGTTAAGGTGTAACTTCTAAAATTTATCACTATTAGTTCAAAAGTTTTCAATGCCAACGTGAAAGGAATAACGTGAAAACCCACATTTTCAAGGACTTTGAAGTTGTTTACTCGTTGTACCGAAACTGCTAGTTTTAGTAAAGCGCTTACCAAAACTATGAAGTTTTGGTAAGCGTTGTACCAAAATTACTAGTTTTGGTAAGCGTTGTACCAAAACTGGACAGTTTTGGTAAGCGTTATACCAAAACTAGAGTTTTGGTACACATTTGCTCAAAACTCACTTGACATTAGTTTTGAGTAATAGTTATGGTACACGCTTGCAGAATAGTTTAGTTTTAGTTATAGTTTTGGTACGAGTTCAATTTTAGTTAAGTTTTAGTTATGGTTTTGGTACAACGTTTGATTTTAGTTTAGTTTTAGTTATAGTTTTGGTATAATTGCTGAAAATTAGTTTTTACAACTAGTTTTAGTTTTAGTTATAGTATACCAGAACAACACTAATCATAAGGACAACTCTGTGTCACCTGGCACTCATACTCATGCACATAGTTACGATATTGTAATTTGCCCTTCACTGCTGCTATATAGGGCATCTTTTGGTTATTTGCCGTCACCGCTTCCGGTGCTATAGGTGCTGTTTCAGAAATGAAATGACGCTTTTGTTTTAGCGCCTCATATAATTGACCAGACATAATAGACATAGTTGCACCCGTATCAAGCAAGGCAAAAACCGCAAGACCCGCTAACTGTACAGCAATGACGCAAGCTTTAGCGATGGAAAAGCGCGTTTGAGAACCTACATAGTACGTAACGTCGTTACTCAATTCTTGACGTAGGTTTGACGGTATTTCAGAAGCAAATGCAGGCAATTCAGGGAAATGTTGCTCTGGGGATTCCTCATGATTTTCTAATTGGACCTTCTTTTTCCCCTTTTTCTTTTTCGCCTTTTTCTTTTTCCCTTTTTGAGGGGAGGGTCGCCCCTCCATGCCCGCTTTTTCACCCGATTGTTGGCGACTACTAGATTGATTTTCCTTTCCGGTGGGGACTAGGGTAGGTGCATAACACACCTTGGACGTACCCTTTTTAGGACGTTCCGCCGGCATCGGCGAATCTTTCCCTTTGGGTTTGCCCTTGGTTCCTTGCCCCTTTTTTGCTTCCCGTCGAACCTGCGCATCGTTACGTATATGCGTACTGTAAAAATCAGAATTTGTCGTCGATTTTTGACTCAGCTCTACCAATTTTGAAGTTGGAACTTCCCCTTTTTACGCTTTTTGCGTTTCTCAGGCTTCTCACGCTGTGCGTTTGCTTCAGAAATTTTGCAAATTTTTTGCAATTCGTCAGAATTTTCGTCTCTCAAAACTGCAAAACGCACCACAGTTGGAATTTCAGAATTTGAGATTGATTTTGAATTTGCTGAGAAACTTTTGCGAAACACCTTTGCAGGCGGCGTAGGTGAGTGTCTGGTCGCATGGCCAGATTGCTCTCCTTTGTAGCCGTACTGCGATCCCCGCGCACTATGCAACCAAAACTTTTGACGCTGGGAATTTGATTGCGCAGCAAAATTACGAGCATCCGGATCAAAATTTGAGAAATGTGGCTGACGATAATTTTTACCGGAGCCGTACTGAAAATTTTCGCGCTGTCGACAGTCATTATATACGTACGTACGATTTCGCGCACTATTACCTGACCTGCCTGCGGAATTTTTGGTGAAAAATTTCCCGCTAGAATATGCACCCGGGCCCTGGGGCACACTCCATGAGGCTCTGGTCGGTACCGGCGGCTGGTAACTGCTCCTGACGCTTAGCGTTAGTATGTGAATAACACTTAGGCCCGTATTCACATACTAAGAGTTATTCACATACTAACGCTAAGCGTTTGCTAAGTGTTAGCGCTTAATTTGTACTAAACTGTTATTCACAAAATAAACGCTTAAAAATTAGTGTTATACTAAACTTAGCGTTTAGCAACTTTTGTGCTTAGTTTTGGCTTTGGCTTGGAGTGCGCTCCCTGCTTGATGTGGATCCGGAATTCGTTATTTATCCGCATTTCCATTTGGTATTTATAAATCCGATTATAGATTTATTTAAATTACTATTTCTTATTAATAATATATATTTTTCTCGAACTATAAATTTGTAAAAAATGTTTTCAGCAGGTGGATTCCTGAGAAATGCAAAATCAGCTCTACATGTTTCAGGGGGCATATCGTGAAACAAACAGTAGCGTACCCAGGATTTCGCGAAGGGGGGGGGGGCTGAACTGATGGGTGACGACCGGGGGGGGGGGGTGAAAACGCACACGCAGTCCGCGGCAGTCTGCAGAAAGTTCAGCTTTTAAAAATTTTTTTACTGATTTCATTGATATTGCAAAAAAGTTTTATATACGCATCATGTCGTGCAATCATAGTGGTTGCAGGGGTCTGGGGGCGGCAGCCCCCAGAAGCTGAACCTTTTTTAGAATTTTGAAATAAAATTTGCATTGAAAAAGCAATTCTAAGCAACACTTGTTGTGAAATCATAGTGGTTGCAGGGGTCTGGGGGCGGCAGCCCCCAGAAGCTGAAGCTTTTTTAGAATTTTGAAATAAAATTTGCATTGAAAAAGCAATTCTAAGCAACACTTGTTGTGAAATCATAGTGGTTGCAGGGGCCTGGGGGCGGCAGCCCCCAGAAGCTGAAGCTTTTTTAGAATTTTGAAATAAAGTTTGCATTGAAAAACCATTTATAAGCAACAGTTGTCGTGAAATCATAGTGGTTGCAGGGGTCTGGGGGCGGCAGCCCCCAGAAGCTGAACCTTTTTTAGAATTTTGAAATAAAATTTGCATTGAAAAAGCAATTCTAAGCAACACTTGTTGTCAAATCATAGTGGTTGCAGGGGTCTGGGGGCGGCAGCCCCCAGAAGCTGAAGCTTTTTTAGAATTTTGAAATAAAATTTGCATTGAAAAAGCAATTCTAAGCAACACTTGTTGTGAAATCATAGTGGTTGCAGGGGCCTGGGGGCGGCAGCCCCCAGAAGCTGAAGCTTTTTTAGAATTTTGAAATAAAATTTGCATTGAAAAACCATTTATAAGCAACAGTTGTCGTGAAATCATAGTGGTTGCAGGGGTCTGGGGGCGGCAGCCCGCAGAAGCTGAAGCTATTTAGAGAATTTTGAAACAAATTTGCATTGAAAAAGCAATTCTAAGCAACACTGGTCGTAAAAAAAGAGTGGTTGCAGGGGTCTGCGTTTGGCAGCCCCCCCCCAGAAGCTGGAGTATTTTTAGAATTTTGAAATAATAATTGCATTGAAAAACCAATTCTAAGCAACACTTGTCGTGAAATCATAGTTGTAGCAGCGGTCTGTTCCGAGAGTCAGATTTTGTTATGTGAGCGTTATTGTTGTTACTAAATGGATTTTTTGGCAAAATTGATTATATTTCAAACTTTTAACTTATTTAGATAAAAAAAGCACAAAAAATCGGCCCATGGGGGGACTAGCAAACCAGAAAAATACGTTGTATACGGAAAAAATTGAAGAAAAACCATGGGTGACAAGGGCTGTCCTTAGACGTTCGTCCTCCACTCCACCCACCACACGGTTTTTAATTAAAAGCCACACAAAATATATAATTAAATACCAATAATAGTTGTCAGCATTACTCATTATTAATACACCATAGCAGATATAAGTCATGTATATATATTAGAGCAGTATATAATGAATTAGGGGCGAGATCCCCTCGAAAGAAAATTTTGGAAAATTTTTGAAATTTCAGTGTAATTTTAGTCAATTAAGAACGTGCCGGAAAATTTTTTTCAGCGGTGTCATAAAACCAAAGAAGACCACAGGAAAAAAGTGAAAAAGGGGGGGGGCTTAAATCGCGAAGGGGGGGGGCTAAAATCGCGAAGGGGGGGGGGGGCTGATGTCCCCCTAGCCCCCCCTGGGGGCGCAACTGAGGCGGGGGGGGGAGAAATTCAAACTGACATTTTTTCACCGTGAAAACATGTTTTTATAGGTTTTCGCATACGCTGAGTTCATTTTTAGCACTTTCCAAGCGAAAAAACGTTGATTTATACCTATACGAAAAAAATCAATTTTTGTCAAAAATCATCGTTTTTCGACATATTAGGGCTAATCGTCGAAAATTATGACCAATTCAGTCGTAATATCAGCCTGAAGCTTGATTGTCATAAAATAACACATAATAATATATTTAATACAGCTCTCTTAGCAACATATTTAGCTCATTTATACTAAAAATAGTAATGTTGCCAACTGAAAAGAGGCGAAATATACATAGTTAAATTGAGCTTGCATATCAAAATTTTCACATTCTTTTCGCATATACAATAAATTAATTACATTTTCATATAAAATTAAGCATCATTAGGCATAAGTAGCGATTTTAACTGAAAGCGAATACCATAAATACGATTTACAAACGTCACTGATGCTCAGCAGCAAGCTGGGACTGACAGTCAGTTTCGGTTTAAAAGTGCAGCTTTATTTATGATTCCACAGTAGCAAGTGTCCTTTGATTTGATGCAAACAACTAAGACTAAGCCTTTGCTGACCCACCTACTAAGCCTGACCCTAAGCACTAAGCCTCAGCCTAAGCACTAAGCCTAAGCCTAACCTAAGCACTAAGCACTAAGCCTAAGCACTAAGCCTAAACCTAAGCCTGAGGCCTAATTTTATGGGAAAACCTGCTAATAAGCATCAAAAATAAATTTGCTGCACTAAAGTACACCTATCAGCTCCATATTTTAAAAAAAATTCCCAGCTATGGATCGAAATTTGCACTGTACCTTACCTGTGCTGTAACGCTTCAATCAGCCTGGCTCGGGTAGCTTCAGAAAAAGTTTTGTAACTTTTCAAAGCCTGAACCGATTTACAAAATTTTTTCAGCATTTAGTAGCTTAGAAGTTGCTCTTCCAGTGGTAGCGACAGGTTTTAATTTGATTCAGTATTTTTGCCTAAATCCAGTTTTGCGCAAAAAATTTCATGTAAAGTTTAATTTTTTGACAAAGTTTGATTTCCAGCTAAAGCTTGCATCCTACAAACTTCTAACCTAGCCTATTCGAAAGAGCGTTCAATTTTGACCCCCCCTAGGTTTGGGGGATATAGGGGGACTCCGGATCATTAGTCGAAAAAATGCCGTTTTTCCGACTTATTCGACCCCTAAGGGTTTTAACACCAATAATTTCACTTCAGATTTTTATTAAAAGGGGCGACAGCTATTATGGGGGCTAGAGATCAGATTGGGGGCATGGCTGACGATGGGGGTTTCATATTTTTATTAAAAGATGGGGTAGGAAGCGAATTGGAATCGAAAATAATTTCTCCCCCCCCGCTTCAGTCTGACCCCCCTGGGTACGCCACTGTCGTGAAAAATATAAATTTTCAAATAGAAGTTCTTGAAGACAAATTACTTCGATTAAGATGCTCTACTCAAAAATGTAAAAAAACGAATTTGGACAACAAAGTGCATTTTTTATTTTTGGCGATTAAACGAGCAAAATGGATCGAATTGGTCGGAAAATGTCACTAATATATCCTAAATTGCATGCCCTTCCTTCCCATGGCGGCCAAGAACCTCCCCCACTCTCCCTACCCCTTCCCCACACCATCCACTAACTAAGCGCTTAGCGCTTAGGGAGCTCCCGAGGTCCCTAAACTTAAGCGCTTAATTCTAAGCGAAACACTAACTTTTAAGTATGTGAATACAAAATTGAAACGCTAAGTTAAGCGTTAGTGTTTGCTAAGCGCTTAAATAAACACTAAGTATGTGAATAACACTTAGCACTTATAAGCGCTAACACTAAGTGTAAACACTAAGTTTAAGCGTTACACTTAGTATGTGAATACGGGCCTTAGTATGTGAATTCGGGGGTGCAGGTTCGGCGGGGGGGGGGGAGGGAAATTCAAACTCACTTTTTTCAATGTAAAAACAAGTTTTTATAGGTTTTCGGACACGCTGAGTTCATTTTTATCACTGTCCAAGTGAAAAATGTGGATTTATAGCTTTTCGAAAATATTCAAATTTTGTCGAAAATTATTGTTTTTCGACATTCTGAGGCTAATTTTCGAGAATTTTTACCAATGCAGTTGTGATATCAGTCTGAAGTTGCATCATCATAACGTAACCTATAATAATATACTTAATTCAGCTTTGTTTCCAATTCCAACACATTCTGCTCATTTATACCAAAAACTGTTAATTTTTCAAACTATATATATATACTAGGCGAAATATGCATCGTTAAACTGAGCTCACATATCAATTGGGCGTTAAATGCAGTTGGGGGGGGGGAATAGTGGACCTATTTTTTTTAGTAGAGCACCTTGGGGTAAGCAGTTTTACTTCAAGAAGCCCTATTTCATTTTTTGGATTTTCTGAGATATGACCCCCTGAAATCTGAACCCTCAGTGAGGGACGTTTTCGCTATTTTTTCAGATACCCGTGTTTTCTCCGTTCAAAACGTGTCTAAATAGAGTCGGAATAATGTTTGCAATTTTTTAGAATTAATACAAAGGCTCTTTGACCGGGTTACTGCCGAAAAATTGTCCAAATTCGCCACAAACGTCCAATTTTTGACCAAATTCAAACTTGGCCTCAATTTAGGCTTGGGCTTAGGCCTAGGCTTAGGGCCAGTGGCGTATCCAGGATTTCGCAAAGGGGGGGGGGCTGCGACCGGGGGGGGGGGGTGCGGGGTGCGGAGCAAATGAACCACCACGTTGAGCAGTGAGCCACCGCCACTCAAAGGGGGGGGGGGCTGCGACCCTCAAAGGGGGGGGGCTCAAACCGCTAAGGGGGGCCTGCAGCCCCCCCAGCCCCCCCCCTAAATACGCCACTGCTTAGGGCTTAGGCTTAATATGGGGCACAGGCTTAGGCTTAGTATAAGGCTTAGGCTTAGGTTCAGGCTTAGGCTTAGGCTCAGGCTTAGGCAATAAAAAATCGAAATTTTCAGAAAAAATCCTGCCAGCTTAGCCTAGTGAATCCTGCTAACTAAGCCTAGACGATGCCTTAAAACATCATAACGCACTCAAAACATCATAACGCACTCAAAACTATCCAAAAACAAAGATTATAGCCATTTTTGGCTTCGAACTTTGGCCTACGTTCACTTCCAAAAACACTGAAAATGCAATTTTCAAGGGGTCATAGCTCTGAAAATCCAAATTTGTGGATAGGGGTTCTATTACAAAAATGCTTCCCTCAAGGTGCTCTACTCCAAAAAATAGGTCCACTATTCCCCCCCCCCCCCCAACTGCGTTTGATCCACTTCATTCCTCCCCTGTCTGCGCACTGCCCCTGCACCCTACGCCTATACGCCCCTATTGCCATGTATCTGTCGCTTGTTCTCCTGGCTTCGCCACGCTACTTGATAGCGTTTTTTTAGATATATTATATATATTATATATACGACGTATACTTTATTTCAGGTGTTTCGTCATCAGAAGGCAATTGGAAGATGCCGAAGACTAGATCACGATCGCGTTCACGGTCTGACTCGAGACGAAGAAAGCACAAAAAGAGCAAGAGTCGCAAAAAGTCGCGTCGGCGCTCTGATTCCAGCAGTGGCGACAGCTCGACGGCTTCCAGTGGCTCGGATTCAAAGCTGAACAGACGCTTGAGCTCGGAGCGTCACAGGCGAAGGGAGGAAAAGGAGCGACAGCAAGAGACACTGAAGGCTCAGGAGACGATTGAGGAGAAACGAGCACGGCGTTTGGCCAAGAAAGTGGCCAAAGAGCAGAAAAAGAAGCAAGAAATTGGCTGGCACAAGGACTGTCTTGGTTACAGCAATATTGACAATCCGTTCAATGACCCTCAGCTGACGGAAACGTTTGTCTGGAAGAAAAAACTGGAACGAGAGGGCTTTGGCAAGGCGTCGAAAATGGAAATTGAGAAGCGGAGTGCGCAGATTCTGGAGAAAAGTCGAGAAGAATTGGAGAAAGTGAAGCGAAATCGACTGGAACGCGAACGCCAGAAGGCAGAGCGAGAAAAAGAAATGGAAATGATGCAGCGAGAAAAGGAATCGTCGCAGTTCAAAGAATGGGCCGCTCAGGAGGACAAATTTCATTTGCAACAGGCCCGGCTTAGATCTAAAATCCGGATTGACGAAGGACGAACCAAACCCATTGATCTTCTGGCGCGCTACATTTCGGCCGAAGACGCGGACGACATGGAAATCGAAATGCACGAGCCTCAGACCTACCTGAAAGGCCTGACCAAGCGCGATCTGGAAGACTTGATTGCGGACATCAGCGTTTATCGGGAACTGGAGGCGGGCAAGAATGAAGACTACTGGAAAGACCTGCTGGTGATTGCCAACGATGAGCTGGAAAAACTACGTCGAGCCGAACAACCTGAACGCTCGCATCGACGGGAAGGAATCAATGATAGCGTACGACGAGACATTGCCAATATTTTGAAGGGAAAAAGCTATCACGAACTTGCGCTGATTGAGGTGCAAGTGTTGAAGAAACTGAACAGCGGAGAGGAGGGTATAGACGTGGGCTATTGGGAATCCATGCTGGGGCATCTGAAGGCCTATATGGCCAAAGCTAGGCTGACGGATCGCCACGAAGAAACCCTAAAACGACGACTATTTCGCCTGAAACAAGAGCAAATGGTTGAGCCGAAACCGCTGTTTCCGGCGGCCACGGCTGCGACTTCTGATCAAGAAGACAGCCAGCCGGGACCCAGTACGGTTTCGACTCAACCGGCGGCGAAAGAAACTACGGAGGATTCGGAAAATGAGGAAGAAGAGCTGTTGTGGGAAGAATTAACGGAAGAGGAAAAACGAAGCCAAATGGAGACGGACTATAAGGATGGGAATTATAGTCCGATTTTGGTGCAAGAAGACACAGTGGAGCCAGGCACGGAAATTGTCGACGCGATGGAAGATCGCCGGCGAATCGAATTCGCTCGAGTGAAATTGCAGGCCTCCGGGTCGACAACTTCGCAACAGGACGCTAAGCTAGAGGCTGAGGCTCGCAAGGGAATGGGTGGGGACGAAGCCCAGTTTTCGGTGGAAATTCCGCTGGAACGAAAAACCTACCTCTGGTCGGACAAATATAGGCCGAGAAAGCCACGATATTTCAATCGCGTGCACACTGGCTTTGAGTGGAATAAGTACAATCAGACTCATTATGATTTGGACAATCCACCGCCGAAAATTGTACAAGGATACAAATTTAACATTTTCTACCCTGATCTTTTGGATGCCACCGTGGCCCCCACTTTCGAACTGACCCCCTCTCCGGATGACCCTGATTTTGCGGTTTTGAAATTCCACGCTGGACCCCCCTATGAGGATATTGCTTTCAAGGTAGTCAATCGGGAATGGGAAATTTCGCATAAAAAAGGCTACAGATGTCAATTCCAGAACGGCATCTTTCAGCTGTGGTACCATTTCAAGAAATATCGGTATAGACGTTAATTTGTTTTTTGTGGTGCTATGATAATAATTTGTTCGGCCCATTTTGTTTTTTTAATTTTTAGTATTGCCTGCCTGTCAGGGCTGGTTGGCAGTCTCGGTCTCGGTCTCGGTCTCGGTCTCGTAAAAAACCCGAGACTATGCTGGTCTCGGTCTCGGTCTCGGTCTCGGTCTCGGTAGGAAAACCGAGACCTGCCATAGGGTGGTCTCGGTATTTCAGATGAGACTTGAAGTTTTCAAAATTTTCCACATCACAAAGATTTTTTTTGCAATTTAAGTTTCCAAATAGAATGCCAAGCATGAAATGGTCAAAACTGTCTGCTGCTGAAGAATGTTAGTTCACCGGCAAACTCTGGCTAACTTTGTATATCAAGCTAGATTTTATATTAAAGTTTGAGCTAAAATGGGTTGTCTGACTTGGCGATGTTGCATTTGTATGTGGAACCTTTTATATTAAACAGTAAAACTACTAACCATCAGTAAGTTATATACCTACCAAAATTTGCTGGCTTCTACGACTTTACTAATCTCGAATTGGGTGGCAGTTTAATTGAATTTCTTAAGCCCCAACCTCTCAACGCATGTCAAAATATTAAGTATCTGAAAAACCTAAGTACAATCAAATGCTTTGGGCTATGGGGTGGTTGGGGCATCAAACCTTCCCCCCACATAACTGTGTCAGCGTGAGAAACTTTTCTGGTCCGTGATGATGTCTGCTATCAGAACTTCTGATAGTACATAGCACTACTGCACCAGCACGGACGATTCTACGCTGGCACCTGATATAGGCTGGAAAAGTGACAATATATGTATGCAATGCACTATAAAATGTGGTATACGAAGAAGTGTCCGAAACTTTTAAAAAATAACCAAAAGTTGACAAAATAGCGGGAAAATAATCCTACTCTCCGGTTGTCACTCACCTCCTCTCATGCATCCGGTCGTTCCAATGTTAAGTTTCACGCAGCTTCGCAAGTCATACACTCATACAACCTAACCTAATGGTCACTTTTTTGTACCTTAATAACTAATTTTTCACGTTTCAAAGTATCTCAAATTTTTAAAATTGAAAATTGAAAAAAAGGTCCCCCAAGGGCTGGTCTCGGTCTCGTAGGTCTCGTTTCGGTGGTCTCGGTTGCCTGGTCTCGGTCTCGGTCTCGGTCTCGGTCTCGGTTGCAAACCCGAGACTTGCCAACCCTGCAGTGCCTGTCTGATGATTATTAAGCTAAACCTTGAGCAAAGGAATTCGGTTTTACTATCTTTAAAACGTTTTGTAGAATTCATATATATAGTCGGTATATACGATAATCTTAGAAGTTGACAAATATACACAAAAAATTTCTAGCTTATATTTTTTTGATGATTTAGAAAACACTAATTTTTTCATGGTTGGTTCTTAGTAGTTATATACAGCTGTACCTAAACGAAAAATTTTAAAAGGCAAATGACAGAATTTATTTGAATGGCTAAAGGTACTATGGTTCAATATTCATCTATAAATACTTCCTTCTTCAGATTCTGTTTTTGTTTCTAAACTATTCCAAGTATGTATCAATTTTTTTGAAGAAACATTTTGAGATCAAGATTTGGGGCCGTATTCTCAAAATTACCCATGAGTAAAGTTAGGCTTTCCTCATTACTGGGACAGGTAAGGGTAGAATGGTATTCTGAGACAAACAAAATTCAATGTGATAGCTAGTGCTCTGACTTGTTTTGCAACTAACGATAATCAGTCCTGCAATTCTATAATTTCGTCGGACTACGTTAGCCTTGTTATCAACTTGCCTTTACCCTATACCTGCAGAATTAACCTTAGCCTTACCTTTAACACTGGATAAGGATAGCCTAACTTCAGCCCATTTTTTAAGTTATAATACAAAGTATAGTATGCTTTTGAACTTAAATTTTAATATTTTAGCTGTAATAAATATTTGATCACTACGGTGTATTTGACCTTGTTATCGCGATAAAAGAAAGATTGTAAATTTATTTTCCAGTCACTTTTAAATGTTACATACTTCTCTGCCAGTAATTCTGTGTAAATTTGTAAATATGAATAGAAATGATAGAACTGTATATAATATTGATAGTATGAACGATTTCGTAAAATTCAGAAGGGTTTTTTGCGGATAAGCAACTGTTTTTTGGATTTTACGGTGGCTTTAAAATATATATAAATCAAAAAGCTCATTATTAAAAAACAAAAAATCTTTGTCATAAAATTTTTTCCAGCTGTAAAAACTTTGTATCTTTTTTAGGGGGTCTCTTCGTTTAAATTATGTATATTGTAGACTTAACTTTGTTGTTGTTGTTGTGTTGCTGGCAGGCTTGACTTTACTTAGACTTAACTTTCGCAGCCGGAAAAGTGTATATAGACTTCGTTATTAAATATTACAGACTTATGTGGTTGAATGAATATGTGATTTTAATCTGTTACACAAAATGATAATGATTGATTGTTTCTTGTTAATGTTAAATGGTCCATTATTGAATAAAATTTACTTTTGTTATGGTTCTGCGATGTTGTCCTACAATATTTTGATTTATATATTTAATTAATGCTGAGATTGAGATGATTACAATAAGAGTGGTTTTTTAGACATGTTATATAGACATTGGAGATTCAGTCATTTTTTATGTCAAAGTGTCTCTCCTCCTAATCGACCAAAAACGCTCTTATTTTGAATAAAATGCCGAAATTACAAAAAAGTTCCATTTTTGCACACTTGATAAAAAATATTCGCGATCGTCCTTTGGGGGTAAGTAAGACCAAGGAATCCACTAGAGGGTGAATTTTGGGTGGGGGGGGGGGCGGTGGGAGGATGAGCGTGGCAATGTTTGACCAGTTACCCCTAGTTCAAAATTTACAATGTTTTGACATTTCTGCAAAATTTGTGGATTTTTGGGCGTTCAAAAGGAGGGGCTGCTGAAAATTTGGCTAATCTGCCCCCAAACTTTAGACCCCGTTACATTATAAGTCTGCAATATGATCTAGGCGGTATACTCTCACATTTGGCCTATTACATAGGAGTCACAAACGCGCAAGTTTGTGCGATTATAATGTTGGAGGAATCTGTAAGGGAGGCACAACCGAATTTTTCTCAAACGTTGTGTCGCTGACTATTAAAGCTTTAACTAAGTCTGACTGAAAAACGCTGGACCCCAAGACAAAACAAGCACTTTTGTTGACGAGGGCAGAGTGATTGAGACATGAGGATTGTTAGTATTATTTTACCGTTTTAGTAAAATTTGGCGCGGCCAAGAGTTGTACATTCAAAACCAGTGCCATACAACATCAAGAGCCATAAAACTATGTAACTGTGGTGCTGTGCAGCAGCAAATATTTAAGTCATGCAGTCATATCCTACAACGGTAGTTGTTCATACTGCAGACGGAAATATATCTACAAGTTATGTTTAATCTGCAAGACCTAATCTGAGATTTGGCATGTCCAGTTCGGCGCCAGCAAAATTACTTGCTTGAACGGCATCACTGTGTTCCAGTGTTTCGCCGGCATCATCATTCATTCATTCAGCAGCATGTCAGTAAATTGTCTTCCACTGCTGCCTGTCGGATGCTAAGTCACATAAGCTAAGTAAAAATATTTGACAAGGCATAGAATCTGAATGCCATTTCGGTGCACTAGAGTTGACAACATACTTAATTTTCAATCCAACTGGTAACCACATAGATCTCTAACACGACTGACGACGCTAATTGAAGCTGCGGTAAATCGCTGAACCTCATCACTTTGAAGTTTTTACATGTCAGTGTTTTTTACTTCATTGGTTTCACTACTGACGACCTCATTGCATCTGCGCAAAATCGGGCAACGGCCTTGTGAGGTGTGAGAGCTTTCCGTGCACGATGCGATACGCTCAGTGCAGTGGCGGATCTAGGAATTTTTCATGGGGGGGGGGGGCTCGGACCTCGATAGGCCCCCTGACCAATAGGCCCCATTTTTTCGACATGAGCTAAAATGCACTTAATTGCTATTTTAACGCAAAAAACGACACATATTAGCATTTTTCGGTCAAAAACAGCTTATTTTCGACCACAGCAGCATCGAACGTAAAATTGGAGCTCAAAGAACCAAAAATTACAAAACGGTGCGCCGGCAAGGGTCCAGAAGCTAGCCAATCTGCAAATTTTCCTAAATTTTTTTGACATTAAATTTTGTCATTTACTAAAAATGTCATTATTGTAACAATAAATTTGCTAAAACGATGGTACAGTGTACCAAAGGTATATTACGCAATTACAAATTAACTAGGTATATGAACATGCACATGCAAAAGAAAAGCAAGGAACAGTAAGCCAAACACTTGCAGGGGTCTGGGGGCGGCAGCCCCCAGAAAAAATGGGGAAATTTTTTATTTTTACTTCAAATTTGGTCAACTGCAGACGTATTGAAAATTTTTTCCGGCCGGACCATAAAAACCAAAGGGGAGAACCTTGTGTAAAATTTCAGTCCGAAAAAATTTCGGGGGGGGGAGGGGGGGAATTACACCGACCCAGCTACGCCCCTGCTTGGCAGTGTATTAAGCAAGAGCGCACAATGCACAAAAGCAAGGAAGAATAAGCTACAAGGTTGCAGGGGTGTGGGGGCGGCAGCCCCCAGAAACAAATTTGAAAAAAAATATTTTTAGGCCGATTTCAGTTAATTGCGGACGTATATTGGAAACTTTTACAGCCAGGCCATAAAAACAATGGGGGATCCTTGTGTAGAGTAAACGACAGGCTACAAGGGCCTAAATAGGCCCCTAAGCAACATGGAGAGGGAGCCTATCTAGTCTACGACAGTCTACAAGGGCCTAAATATGCCCCAAAGCAACTTAAAGAGGGGGCCTATCTAGTCTACGACAGGCTACAAGGGCCTAAATAGGCCCCAAAGCAACATGGAGCGGGGGCCTATTTAGTCTACGACAGGCTACAAGTGCCATGCTCACACTCACACACAACACCCTGCATTCGACGGAAACTGCCATGCCTGCATTACTGGATGTCAATGCACTGAAACTATGCATGATAAACATGCAATTTGCGTTTCAGTGCATTGACTGAAATTAATATGCACGGCCGCTGAGGCGGCCGCGCAAAAACACGCAATTCATTACGAAAAGAACGAATTGCAAGCATCTAGAGTACAGCGAGTCGTCATCAAAATCTGCTTCGTCTCAGGGTTCAGCAATTTTTGGTCAGACTTTAGTTTGGTTCGATATGCTGTTCCTAAGTCTGTAGCTACTCTGTGGGCCCATTCCTATAGCGGAATAAAGGGTTAAGTTTAATCGGACTAAACGGTTTAAAAATTGTGCTAAAAAGTCATTCCAAAACCTCCGGATTAAGTGGACTCAACTTTCAGCGCTTAATTCCGTTTAGTCTGGTAGTAGTTTACTAACGGGGTCGGACTAAAATTAGGCCGCTGATTTATTTTAACTAGTCTAGTCCGTGTATATATATACTCCGATATGTCATTGCTAAACCTCGGACTAAAATAAGTCCAGTCCGTTTAATCCGGTAAAGGAATGGGCCCTGTGTTTCGTCAGGTTCCACCAAGCTTAGTGGTCCATTACTACGTACTTCGGCCTAGGCCTAACCCATGCGTTTTTGTGGAATCCCAATCACATTTTAAAATTTACTTTTTTCTTACAATAAAAAGACTACTATTCATAGCATCATCATTCGGTACCACAGCCAAATATGCTAAATATTTTGAACCAGCAGTTACTTAAGCCACACACATTTAGTTGCATAAAATTTGGCTCGGAGCCAAGATGGATTTTTATTCAGCCATTTTTCCAGCATCATTTTTCTTGCAGGCCTTTTCTTCTCGTGACGTGAATCAGTCATCTGGGCTCGTTTTTCGCTTTCATTACTGGACTGTGCTCTTAACGGGTCCATGGGGAGAGATTGACGTTAGTTTGGTGAGTTGGGAACCGGCTTTCAGGAGAGAGTGACGTACATAACAGAGTTTTCAAAGGGTTAAACCCGGTTCATACTCGTCCTTATCCTTGTCCCTATCATTTTGTCCCTGAGGGTATGAGCACTACCACTACCGGGCCAAATGTTTTTTTTTTCATATTTTCGCTGCCAATACCAATTTTTCGGATGAAGAAAGCTGGGGTCACTTGCAGATCGTAAAATTAGCGGATATATACGCTTTTATCAAGTTTTCACAGTAGCTGACCGAATTCCGTCTTTGTCCCTGTCCGTGTGTCGCCAAGGACAAGTATGAACCGGGCTTCAGAGTATCATGTCTGTGCTTATATTATATCAAGCTTGTGTGTATTACGCACAAGCAACATTTAGACATTTAAGCAACGTTTAAACAACATTTTGCAAACATAATTCCATGCCTGAACAGCAACTTTAGCAAATGAGTTTATGGTCGAGAAGAGCTGAAGTTCAAATAGTTGTGCCCAAAAAACTACAAATCACCAATGTTGTCACACAAATTTTACGATGCTCACTAAAGAGGGGTTGAGGATTGCAAAAGTGGCGAAGGGGGTAACCAAAAGTGAGGGGGCACTCTTCCCACCCCGAACAGAAAAATATGGCCGATTTTCAAGTCTGAACTATATATTCCCGCGACAAGGGTGGATCCAGAGGGGGGGCGGCGGTGAGCAATTTTGAAATTTTTAGTAAAATTTTCTACCGACTCCTGACTCCTGTATATACACATTTTAATTATAAACGTATATACTTCATGTTCCTTCTTGTATAATTTGTCATCGATTTTCTCACAAAAGCAGCTGATTAAAATTCCCAGATGACTAATTTGTCATTTGCAAATTAAAATTTTTCTAAAATTATATGAATATATTGTCTAGAATCTAAACTAACACTCGGTGATAGCATGTGAAGTTTCTTGATGGATTTTTCGGCTAATTAGTTTTTTTGTGCCACTGTACGTACGTACATTATGCTTCTTTGAAATTAATTATCCCAACATTGTGCAAAGATGGCTTTGAAGATTTGAATCATATCTATTTCTAATTTTGAGTCTTTGAGATAAAGTAATAATTTAGATATGTCCATACCACTCCTCAAACTTAAACCTGCAATTTCTAGCTCTAATTTTAGCAAGCAATTATCCAGCCGACTCGTAATGAGAAGTCTTGAGAAACTGACCTTTTTAGAGCTCAGGAATACAAAAGGACTCTGACATTGATGATAACGAATTTTAGTTAATTATATTTATATACTTGGATGATGATGAGTTTACTGTGCGGCGGAACGGTTGGAAGTAGGCTTAGCGGGCAGAGGGGTAGAGGATTGGGTTTTAGGCATGATATGTATGATACAGGTATATAACAGCCAAAAAATTTTGGGACCCCCTCCCTCAGGACTGACGCAAATGTGACTTTTCTTTGCCTAACAAACACTGATTTTGACAATTGTTGGGCAAAATTTTGGTAAAAATTGCTTAAATTTCGTCAAAACGCCGATTTTTCAAGTGCTGAGTTGAATGCTCGTTTAAATGCTAAAATACATTGACCAAAAGAGTATAGTAGACCGGGGTAAAAAAAACGAATTTCGACCTAAGTTTCTGGGCAGCTATCCATGGCACTGTTGATTCCCAAAAAGTGGTTTAGTTATGTGGGAGCTGGGCTACAGACTCTATACAACATAAAAAAATTAGGTTAACAGCCACCGCTTACCGGCCAGCTTAAAAAATAAGCTTCGTTTTTTTTTACCCCGGATGGGGTAAAAAAAACGAAGACCGGGGTAAAAAAAACGAACAACCGCTTTCATCGAGTAATTTGCTCGTGAAGAGCATAAGCACAATTGCATCATGTTGTACAAACATTTAGCTGCAGTATTGACTAAAAAAACCGTTTCTATAACACTCATGTGACTCACAATATTTGTTCAAAAATCAACCCCCTTTGGGCAGAACGGAGCTTTTGCTCAAATTTCAAATTTTTTAGTTTTTATGCCTATTACATTAGAAACTGCGCCCAAACCCCGTCTTGATCTACCAACTCTGTATTTAAGAGATGAACAGCAGCAAAACACGAAAAATTCCTACACTTTCGTGAAACATCACCAAAACAGGTTTCGTGAGGGGTGTCACTGAATTCACCAACTAGCAAAAAACGTATCGCGGCCAAATAAGCAGTTTTATCGAAGTCTACGCTTGTCCTTACCACGGATCAGGCAAGCTCTGTTGTAAAAATGGGAGATTCTAGCAAAAAACGGGTCGCGAAACGAAATGGGGGTTTTCCGGCTAAATACGAAGGGTTTTTCCTCACTACATATGAAAAATTGACAAATTAATGAAAAAATGCATCTGAAATGTGTTTACTAGGCTGCAAAAAACACAAATAGTGTAGGAAAAGCGAAAAAAACCGTTCTATGACTATTTTTGCAGTTCGTTTTTTTTACCCCACCCCCCCTCCAAACCGGGGCAAAAAAAACGAACACTGTACAGAACCCGCCAACCACGGTGCTGGTTTCCAATTCCGCATGCACATAGATACATTACTATACAACCCCCTAATATACATAAGACAAGCCCACGCCACTTCTGTGCATAGGCAGAGCAAAGCTCGTGAGATTGCCCAGAAACTTATCGGCGGCCATTTTGGGGTGGGTGCATTTGAAGTGGCCTTACTTCAAATCAGCCAACCCGAAATGCCTGTTCGTTATGATACCGAGTAGTGTTGAAGTACTTGTCACAGTGGAGAAACATCAGCCCAGTAGGTTTTGTCTGAGCTGTGGTATTGACTTCGTTTTTTTTGCCCCGGAATTCGTCGTTCGTTTTTTTTACCCCGGTCCACTATATATATACATATCCTTCCTCCCCCCCTGAGGCCGAATTTGTGGGGGTCTTCCCCCCCATCCCTCCCCCAACTACATGTTCGATGTATATGAAGACGGCGTACCGACGAAAAAAACAGGGTCTGAGGGCATATTTTAACTGAGCATACGCAGGCAGCTAGCGTTTTTTTGGGTGGGCGGGGGTGAGCCACCGAGACAGAGAGGGGGGCGAAGCAACTTTTCCGCCGACTTCAGCTTCGTCACCCACCGATTTTGCCCTGTTGTGAGCACCTTCAAAACATTGTGGGGGGGGCGGAGGTGCAGCACCTATCTGGGGGTGGGGGGGGTGGAAGTTTCCATCTGACGGGGGGGGGGGAACTCCCACGCCTATGTATGAACGGGATTCTGGTATCTTATGTCGACATTTTGAGTGTCCTTGTGAGCACCCTCCAAGGTCTGACTAAGTATTAACTGTGTTTACGCGAAAAATTGGCGAGGTTTGGAAATTTGTGACGAAATTAAAGCAAAAATTGCATAAATATGACAGAAAGCACATGATGTGTATGTATTTAAGAACCCATAATATTGATTTTAAGAACCCATAAATTTTGCTTACCCTGGTACCACGCTTGCCAGCCTTACCCGCGTGTAACTTGTGCCTCAGAGGGTGTACTGAACGCCAATTGTGAGTACCCCCCCCCCCTTCCTCTGCGACATAGAATGGGGTATGAGTGTAACAGCTCCAAAATTTTGGGTACCCCTCCCCCCCTTGGTGGGACCCCCCTTCCCCTGCGTCAACTCATTTTTGACCACCCCTTCCAAAAAAAAATTTGGTAAAAATCGTTTAAATTTCACAAAAAATGACGATTTTTTCAAATTTTTACCAAAATTTTACTCCCGTCGGGACCCTCCTCTCTCTTTTCCCCTGGCGGGACCCCCCCTCCCTCCCCCGGGGCCGAATTTTGGGGGGCGGGTCTTCCCCCCCCATCCCCCTCCCAACTACATGTATGGTATGACAGTCAGTAGCAGAAATGCGCCAGAGCAATCGGCGAGGGGGGGCGTGCCCGACATACGGCGTAGAGGGGGGTGGTTTTGGTTTTGTTTGATTTCCTGCGACAGCCCGAAAAATTTAGCACTTTTTGGATTTTTCGATTTTGCACTTTTAACTAATTTTTGGGGCACTTTTTTGGCTTCACTAAGAAATTTTTTGCGATTTTTTATTTTATTTTGGTACACTTTTTCGGCAATCAGAGGGGGGTGGAGGGTTGCGTGGGATCCCTGGCGTCTGACGGGGGGGGGGGGGAGTTGCCCCGACCCCCAGTGGCGTACCCAGAAAAAAATTTCGGGGGGGAATGACTTTTCGATTTTTTGTGATGGGTTAAAATGCACTTTTTAGCAATTTTAACGCTCGTAAAACGCTTTACAAACGCAAGATTACTAAACCACAAGGCTGCAGGGGTCTGGGGGCGGCAGCCCCCTGAAAAAAATAGGGAAAATTTTCGATTTTTTGGCCAAATTCTGTCAATTGGAGGCGTATCAGAAAGTTTTTCCGGCCAGACCATAAAAACCAAAGGACACAAGGTTGCAGGGGTCTGGGGCGGCAGCCCCCAGAAAAAAATTGGCGATTTTTCCAATATTTAGACAGAATTTGGTCAACTGGAGACGTATCAGAAATTTTTCCGACAAAATTTAAAACAAAAGATGGGAGTGTCATATCAGACGGTGTATTCCACAAGTAAATGTAGCATAATATACTCGTGTAGACATGCACATGCAGCATAATGTAGTTGTGTATACATGCATAGGCTTTGATGAAAAACAATAACGAGGAATAGTAAGCCACATAGTCGCAGGGGTGTGGTGGCGGCAGCCCCGCGAAAAAAAATTGGGAAAATTTTTGATTTTTAGGCCAAATTTAGTCCATTGGAGACGTATCAGAACATTTTTCCGGTCGGACCATAAAAACCAAAGGGGGGACCCTTGTGTAAAAAATTACTGGGGAAGAAGTTCGGGGGGGGGGAATTCGCCCCATTCCCCCACCCCCTGGGTACGCCCTTGCCGACCCCCATGAAGGGGGAGAAGGGTGGATACCCCCTTATACCGCCCCACCCTTCCCCTCATGTGCGTTTATGGTCAGTAGTACTCTGTGGCTATGTTTGGACCATTAACTTTCGTTTGTTAAGGCTACCAACGCGTCCGTCACTCTTTTTCCTAATAATTATTATGTTCCCTACTTAACGCTACTTACTTAGTTTATCGGGAAAATACAATTGAAGTTATATGGCGCATAAGCTTTAAAACTTTTTATTCCGTTTTTTAGCACGTGACTCACTCTGAACTGCAACGCTAGTGAAATGATTTCTTTACGTGCTTACTGAAAAGTACCTCGTTTAAAGTGACTCTTAGCGAAACCAGGTTTTTTGGTTTCTTTATGGGTTTCAGTTCAAATGAGGCTCATTTGTTGTTTGTAGCGTAATTGCGGTGACTTGAGAGTCCGTTAAGGAACTTCACCAAAGCGTTTTATCGGTTTATTTTGTTCCTCACTGCTGTTTTTTCATATTGAATAATTTTAGAGGCTATATATAAGTTTTAACCATTTGGTGACATCTGTGGGAGGTGTATATATATATATATATATATATATATATATATATATATATATATATATATATATATATATATATATATATATATATATATATATATATATATATATATATATATATATATATATATATACAGTACAGATCAGAATTAAGGTAAAAGTGAAGCCGGCTTCGGCCTCACTTTTCAACGGCTTCAGTTGAAAATGAAGCCGGCTTCACTCTATTTCGGCTTCAATTCAGGTGAAGCCGGGTCGGCTTCAGTGGGGATAAGTTAAGTCAAGTTTGTGACAAACTCTGTCACCAGCTGTTCGGATTTGTCACAAATATAACCGTGGTTTTGCAAAACTAAATATTGGTACTCTGTTTCAATTTTCAGTGTAATCAAAATTTCGTTAAGTTTTAACTTTTAATTTAACAAATACGTATTGTTCTGACTGATCAAAGTTTTAGCTGAGCATTTGAACTTTTAAGATTATACATTGCTATTACTACTTGTAAGGGTATATATACATATTATGTACTCTTGCTAGTTGCTATATACTTGTTACGTTATTTAGTTTACCTTCAGAATTCACATTGTTAGTTACCTACTTAATAGTTAACCAAAACTACTATGCTAAGTAGCTTACCTTTACCTACCACTCTACTGTTATTGTCGCGCTTTTAAACGGCTTTGGCGTGACGGCAATCAAACGTCAAGTAAAAGTATTGAAAATAGCCTCTCATTTACACTTCACCTAAAGTTAGTTTTATGGGATGTCTGTCCACGTTGACTAACTTCTCGAGATAATTCCTATTTGCTAGCACTCATCATTTGACACGCTGTAGTGGCTTTGGGGGGGGGGATAAACTTTGAGGGACACGGCAAAGTTTTGTTACATAATATAATTTTGATTCTATGACAGTAAAAGATGCATATCATGTAGATATTTTCAATATGCAAGAAAATCTGTCGACGAAAAATTTGTTTTCTCCTAAGCCCCTCCTTTCCGCCATTAGAAGACTCCAGGCAGGTCAGTTTACACCGGGTCAGCAGGTCACAGCCGCAGACGCATAACTCTCGACACACAAACCCACAACTCTCTGCAAGCCGAGTTTCTACTACTGCTGGGTTGTAGTAAAGTAAGCCACAGGTAAAGTTCTCTAGGCAGTTAGCCAGAGCTTGGAAACCCGCAAGTTCCCACGCTTTTCAGAACAGAAGCAAGCGGAGGGGGATGGAGCAATCTCCCCAGATTATAAATTTATAACAAGGAACGAAAATGATCAAACTTTGTCAAAAGCTCATTTTTATTAAAAAGTTAGAATTTTTGCCGTTTTGAGAGTTAATGTCCCTCAAACGTCGGGACAACCCCCCTTCCCCAGACTTAGACTACGTGTATATTATCTTGTTAGTTGTCAGTTAGACGGGAGCCTGATTGCCGACCTCAAAATGCTTATCTTTTACTGACAAATTAGTGCAGAAATCTAAAGGATCAGCTTGCGAGAGAGGGGGTGAAGTTTAATGACCGGAAGCAGTAGCATCACCAGTATCAGTAAAAGCTACAATATCAATACTAAAGTTGCGTTATAAATAAATGCACATTTTAGGTTAAATTTATAGTAACTGCTAATTAGAATGGTATGTATTTTTAACTTGAAATTAGCTTTAATAAACTAATTAAAACAAAGTACCAATGTCTTGTTTTGCAAAACCACGGTTATATTAAGTGACAAATCCGAACAGCTGGTGATAGAGTTTGTCATAAACTTGACTTAACTTATCCCCACTGAAGCCGACCCGGCTTCACCTGAATTGAAGCCGTAATAGAGTGAAGCCGGCTTCATTTTCAACTGAAGCCACTCAAAAGTGAGGCCGAAGCCGGCTTCACTTTACCTTAATTCTGATCTGTACTGTATATATATATATATATATATATATATATATATAAGGCAAAGGCTAGGGGTGAAGGGGGGGAGGGGATGGGTAAATCCCAGCCTCCTGGTCAAAATTTTAGGACCTCCCTTATCCACCAAATTCCCTAAAAATTTTGCAAGATCTAAGGGTCTGTTCACAAATTCGGATTAACTGGATTAGATTAACTGAATTAACTGGAATAACCCAACACAGAAGCATGAGAAATTTTTCAAATTAGATGCAGTTGTTTCTCTGTGCTAATTGCATAAACGTGCAATTTCTTGGAAAGATATATACGCAAAATCTATTTCGAGTTATTGTATATAGTTAATTCAGTTAAACTAATCCCGTTAATCCGAATTTCTGAACAGCCCCGTAGAAAAATGTAATTTTTACCTTCTTTTGCTCAAAAGTTTGCGAGATTTTAGAAAAATGTTATTACCTTTTTTACTCAATTTTTGGGTGTCTTGCTACCCACATAACGTTAGTGACAGGAATTGTTCAATTACATACGTTTACTAATTTTTGTGTTAAAAATTTCGTCAAGAGTGAGTTTAGCATTCTTAAGTTGCTTACGTATACATGGTAAGGGGGTGGGTAAAAACATGTTTTTCACCGTGGAGGAAAAATATCCTCTATTTATAGATATGAGCATAATAGTTAAGCTGTTGCCGGTAATTAACTTGAAGTCACTAAATGTTGATCCAAGTCAAGCCCGATTTGCCCGCTTTAGATATAACTGTTTTTTAAGAAGACACAGGTACAAAGTGATTAGCTACAGTGAGAGATTGGCAGAACCGTTCGGGAAATTTTTTGGTATATATCCGCACTTGATCCCTTTACAAAAAAATTGAGACGGCGCGGCTACATATGTATCGTTGAATTGCTTGAAGGTATATAAATGGCCAGGAACTTTTTTGACAGGGTTCGAAATATAATATATGTACCACTTTCCAAAATTTTTGAGGGGTCGCTCCAGCCAAATCCTTCCCCTCTGATCGACCAAAATAACTTTATTTATAAAGGTGCCGTTTTTACATATTTTTGCCCTAAATTTTGGGACCCTTCCTCCAAATCTTCGATTTAAGAGGGGTATATATGTCCCTAATCCACCCTAGGTGCATCTGTGCCCCTGGACACGATAAGTATGTAAATTGAACCTTTATAAATATATTGTCTAGAATCTAGACTGACACTCGGTGATAGCATGTGAAGTTTCTTGATGGATTTTTCGGCTAATTAGTTTTTGTGCCACTGTACGTACGTACATTATGCTTCTTTGAAATTAATTATCCCAACATTGTGCAAAGATGGCTTTTGAAGAGTTGAATGTTGAATCATATCTAATTCTAATTTTGAGTCTTTGAGATAAAGTAATAATTAGGTATGTCCATACCACTCCTCAAACTGAAACCTGCAATTTCTAGCTCTAATTTTAGCATGCAATTATCCAGCCGACTCGTAATGAGAAGTCTTGAGAAACTGACCTTTTTAGAGCTCAGGAATACAAAAGGATTCTGACATTGATGATAACGAATTTTAGTTAATTACATATACTTGGATGATGATGAGTTTACTGTGCTGCGGAACGGTTGGAAGTAGGCTTAGCGGGCAGAGGGGTAGAGGATTGGGTTTTAGGCATGATATGTATGATACAGGTAACAGCCAAAAAATTTTGGGACCCCCTCCCTCAGGACTGACGCAAATGTGACTTTTCTTTGCCTAACAAACACTGATTTTGACAATTGTTGGGCAAAATTTTGGTAAAAATTGCTTAAATTTCGTCAAAACGCCGATTTTTCAAGTGCTGAGTTGAATGCTCGTTTAAATGCTAAAATACATTGACCAAAAGAGTATATATACATATCCTTCCTCCCCCCCTGAGGCCGAATTTGTGGGGGTCTTCCCCCCCATCCCTCCCCCAACTACATGTTCGATGTATATGAAGACGGCGTACCGACGAAAAAAACAGGGTCTGAGGGCATATTTTAACTGAGCATACGCAGGCAGCTAGCGTTTTTTTGGGTGGGCGGGGGTGAGCCACCGAGACAGAGAGGGGGGCGAAGCAACTTTTCCGCCGACTTCAGCTTCGTCACCCACCGATTTTGTCCCGTTGTGAGCACCTTCAAAACATTCTCTTGGGGGGGCGGAGGTGCAGCGCCTAACTGGGGGTGGGGGGAGGGTGGAAGTTTCCATCTGACGGGGGGGGGGGGAAACTCCCACGCCCATGTATGAACGGGATTCTGGTATATTATGTCGACATTTTGAGTGTCCTTGTGAGCGCCCTCCAAGGTCTGACTAAGTATTAACTGTGTTTACGCGAAAAATTGGCGAGGTTTGGAAATTTGTGACGAAATTAAAGCAAAAATTGCATAAATATGACAGAAAGCACATGATGTGTATGTATTTAAGAACCCATAATATTCATTTTAAGAACCCATAAATTTTGCTTACCCTGGTACCACGCTTGCCAGCCTTACCCGCGTGTAAATTGTGCCTCAGAGGGTGTACTGAACGCCAATTGTGAGTACCCCCCCCCTTCCTCTGCGACATAGAATGGGGTATGAGTGTAACAGCTCCAAAATTTTGGGTACCCCTCCCCCCCTTGGTGGGACCCCCCTTCCCCTGCGTCAACTCATTTGACCACCCCTTCCAAAAAAAATTTGGTAAAAATCGTTTAAATTTCACAAAAAAATGACGATTTTTTCAAATTTTTACCAAAATTTTACTCCCGTCGGGACCCTCCTCTCTCTTTTCCCCTGGCGGGACCCCCCCTCCCTCCCCCGGGGCCGAATTTTGGGGGGCGGGTCTGCCCCCCCCCATCCCCCTCCCAACTACATGTATGGGTATGACAGTCAGTAGCAGAAATGCGCCAGAGCAATCGGCGAGGGGGGGCGTGCCCGACATACGGCGTAGAGGGGGGGTGGTTTTGGTTTTGTTTGATTTCCTGCGACAGCCCGAAAAATTTAGCACTTTTTGGATTTTTCGATTTTGCACTTTTAACTAATTTTTGGGGCACTTTTTTGGCTTCACTAAGAAATTTTTTGCGATTTTTTATTTTATTTTGGTACACTTTTTCGGCAATCAGAGGGGGGTGGAGGGTTGCGTCACGCAACTTGCGTGGGATCCCTGGCGTCTGACGGGGGGCGGGAGTTGCCCCGACCCCCAGTGGCGTACCCAGAAAAAAATTTCGGGGGGGAATGACTTTTCGATTTTTTGTGATAGGTTAAAATGCACTTTTTAGCAATTTTAACGCTCGTAAAAGGCTTTACAAACGCAAGATTACTAAACCACAAGGCTGCAGGGGTCTGGGGGCGGCAGCCCCCTGAAAAAAATAGGGAAAATTTTCGATTTCTTGGCCAAATTCTGTCATTTGGAGGCGTATCAGAAAGTTTTTCCGGCCAGACCATAAAAACCAAAGGACACAAGGTTGCAGGGGTCTGGGGCGGCAGCCCCCAGAAAAAAACTGGCGATTTTTCCAATTTTTAGACAGAATTTGGTCCACTGGAGACGTATCAGAAATTTTTCCGACAAAATTTAAAACAAAAGATGGGAGTGTCATATCAGACGGTGTATTCCACAAGTAAATGTAGCATAATATACTCGTGTAGACATGCACATGCAGCATAATGTAGTTGTGTATACATGCATAGGCTTCGATGAAAGACAATAACGAGGAATAGTAAGCCACATAGTCGCAGGGGTCTGGGGGCAGCCCCGAGAAAAATTTGGGAAAATTTTTGATTTTTAGGCCAAATTTAGTCCATTGGAGACGTATCAGAACATTTTTCCGGTCGGACCATAAAAACCAAAAGGGGGGACCCTTGTGTAAAAAATCACTGGGGGGTCGGGGGGGGGGATCGCCCCATCCCCCCGGGTCCGCCCTTGCCGACCCCCATGAAGGGGGAGAAGGGTGGATACCCCCTTACCCCCCCACCCTTCCCCTTATGTGCGTTTATGGTCAGTAGTACTCTGTGGCTATGTTTGGACCATTAACTTTCGTTTGTTAAGGCTACCAACGCGTCCGTCACTCTTTTTCCTAATAATTATTATGTTCCCTACTTAACGCTACTTACTTGATTTTATGGGAAAATACAATTGAAGTTATATGGCGCATAAGCTTTAAAACTTTTTATTCCGTTTTTTAGCACGTGACTCACTCTGAACTGCAACATTTAAGTAGCATTTTTCAGATAGTGAAATGATTTCTTCACTTACTAAAAGTACCTCTTTAAAGACCTTAGCACCCAGTCCAGCAAAACCCAGAAGCACAAGCTCGTTGACACCAACCGTTTTCTCGGTCCACCCCACCCCACCCCTTGACTACAAAGTAACCTCCTTTAAATACTCTCTTATGCGCCCAACATTTCCTTTAAGCAATTTCAGAAAAACTGAATAGTGAATAACAAAATGTGTCAAGTATTTGCATGACGATAGTGGAGGTTACTTTTAGACCATATATAATTAATAAGCTCAACGACAGAATTTTTTAAGCTGACAGTTTGTACTTGTCATGTCTTGTCTCTAGGAAAGTACGAACTGGCTTTAAAGGTTCAATTTACATACTTATCGTGTCCAGGGGCAAGATGCATGGGTGGGATTAGGGAATATATATATACTCTTAAATGAAGATTTGGAGGAAGGGTCAAAATTTAGGGAAAAATATGTAAAAAGGCATTTATAAATAAAGTTATTTTGGTCGATCAAGGGGAAGGATTTGGCTGGAGCGACCCCTCAAAAATTTTGGAAAGTGGTACATATATTATATTTCGAACCCTGTCAAAAAAGTTCCTGACCATTTATATACCTTCAAGCAATTCAACGATACATATGTAGCCGCGCCGTCTCAATTTTTTTGTAAACAAGGGAGCAAGTGCGGATATATACCAAAAAATTTCCCGAAACGATTCTGCCAATCTCTCACTGTAGCTAATCACTTTGTACCTGTGTCTTCTTAAAAAACAGTTATATCTAAAGCGGGCAAATCGGGCTTGACTTGGATCAACATTTAGTGACTTCAAGTTAATTACCGGCAACAGCTTAACTATTACGCTCATATCTATAAATAGAGGATATTTTTCCTCCACGGTGAAAAACATGTTTTTACCACCCCCTTACCATGTATACGTAAGCAACTTAAGAATGCTAAACTCACTCTTGACGAAATTTTTAAGACAAAAATTAGTAAACGTATGTAATTGAACAATTCCTGTCACTAACGTTATGTAGGTAGCAAGACACCCAAAAATTGAGTAAAAAAGGTAATAACATTTTTCTAAAATCTCGCAAAATTTTGAAGCAAAAATAGGTAAAAATTACATTTTTCTAAGGGGCTGTTCAGAAATTCGGATTAACTGGATTAGTTTAACTGAAAAAAAAAAAAAAAAAAAAAAAACAAACAAACAAAAAAAAAACCATAAAAACAAACAAAATTTTTAGGGAATTTGGTGGATAAGGGAGGTCCTCAAATTTTGACCAGGAGGCTGGGCTTTACCCATCCCCGCCCCCCCATCACCCCTAGCCTTTGCCTTACACACACACACACACACACACACACACACACACACACACACACATATATATATATATACACATATAATATATATATATATATATATATATATATATATATATATATATATATATATATATATATATATATATATACACACATATACACCTCCCACAGATGTCACCAAATGGTTAAAACTTATAGCCTCTAAAATTATTCAATATGAAAAAACAGCAGTCAGGAACAAAATAAACCGATAAAACGCTTTGGTGAAGTTCCTTAACGGACTCTCAAGTCACCGCAATTACGCTACAAACAACAAATGAGCCTCATTTGAACTGAAACCCATAAAGAAACCAAAAAACCTGGGTTCGCTAAGAGTCACTTTAAACGAGGTACTTTTCAGTAAGCACGTAAAGAAATCATTTCACTATCTGAAAAATGCTACTTAAATGTTGCAGTTCAGAGTGAGTCACGTGCTAAAAAACGGAATAAAAAGTTTTAAAGCTTATGCGCCATATAACTTCAATTGTATTTTCCCGATAAACTAAGTAAGTAGCGTTAAGTAGGGAACATAATAATTATTAGGAAAAAGAGTGACGGACGCGTTGGTAGCCTTAACAAACGAAAGTTAATGGTCCAAACATAGCCACAGAGTACTACTGACCATAAACGCACATAAGGGGAAGGGTGGGGGGGTATAAGGGGGTATCCACCCTTCTCCCCCTTCATGGGGGTCGGCAAGGGCGTACCCAGGGGGGGGGGGAATGGGGCGAATTTCCCCCCCCCCGAACTTCTTCCCCAGTGATTTTTTACACAAGGGTCCCCCTTTGGTTTTTATGGTCCGACCGGAAAAATGTTCTGATACGTCTCCAATGGACTAAATTTGGCCTAAAAATCAAAAATTTTCCCAAATTTTTTCTCGGGGCTGCCGCCCCCAGACCCCTGCGACTATGTGGCTTACTATTCCTCGTTATTGTCTTTCATCGAAGCCTATGCATGTATACACAACTACATTATGCTGCATGTGCATGTCTACACGAGTATATTATGCTACATTTACTTGTGGAATACACCGTCTGATATGACACTCCCATCTTTTGTTTTAAATTTTGTCGGAAAAATTTCTGATACGTCTCCAGTTGACCAAATTCTGTCTAAAAATTGGAAAAATCGCCAGTTTTTTTCTGGGGGCTGCCGCCCCAGACCCCTGCAACCTTGTGTCCTTTGGTTTTTCTGGTCTGGCCGGAAAAACTTTCTGATACGCCTCCAATTGACAGAATTTGGCCAAGAAATCGAAAATTTTCCCTATTTTTTTCAAGCGGCTGCCGCCCCCAGACCCCTGCAGCCTTGTGGTTTAGTAATCTTGCGTTTGTAAAGCGTTTTACGAGCGTTAAAATTGCTAAAAAGTGCATTTTAACCTATCACAAAAAATCGAAAAGTCATTCCCCCCCGAAATTTTTTTCTGGGTACGCCACTGGGGGTCGGGGCAACTCCCCCCCCCCCCGTCAGACGCCAGGGATCCCACGCAAGTTGCGGCAACCCTCCACCCCCCTCTGATTGCCGAAAAAGTTTACCAAAATAAAATAAAAAATCGCAAAAAATTTCTTAGTGAAGCCAAAAAAGTGCCCCAAAAATTAGTTAAAAGTGCAAAATCGAAAAATCCAAAAAGTGTTAAATTTTTCGGGCTGTCGCAGGAAATCAAACAAAACCAAAACCACCCCCCTCTACGCCGTATGTCGGGCACGCCCCCCCTCGCCGATTGCTCTGGCGCATTTCTTCTACTGACTGTCATACCCATACATGTAGTTGGGAGGGGGATGGGGGGGGGAAGACCCGCCCCCCAAAATTCGGCCCCGGGTGAGGGAGGGGGGGTCCCGCCAGGGGAAAAGAGAGAGGAGGGTCCCGACGGGAGTAAAATTTTGGTAAAAATTTGAAAAAATCGTCATTTTTTTGTGAAATTTAAACGATTTTTACCAAAATTTTTTTTTGGAAGGGGTGGTCAAAAATGAGTTGACGCAGGGGAAGGGGGGTCCCACCAAGGGGGGGAGGGGTACCCAAAATTTTGGAGCTGTTACACTCATACCCCCTGCTATCTCGCAGAGGAAGGGGGGGTACTCACAATTGGCGTTCAGTACACCCTCTGAGGCACAATTTACACGCGGGTAAGGCTGGCAAGCGTGGTACCAGGGTAAGCAAAATTTATGGGTTCTTAAAATGAATATTATGGGTTCTTAAATACATACACATCATGTGCTTTCTGTCATATTTATGCAATTTTTGCTTTAATTTCGTCACAAATTTCCAAACCTCGCCAATTTTTCGCGTAAACACAGTTAATACTTAGTCAGACCTTGGAGGGTGCTCACAAGGACACTCAAAATGTCGACATAAGATACCAGAATCCCGTTCATACATAGGCGTGGGAGTTCCCCCCCCCCCGTCATATGGAAACTTCCACCCCTCCCGCCCCGATATAGGTGCTGCACCTCCGCCCCCCCCCCCCAGAATGTTTTGAAGGTGCTCACAACGGGACAAAATCGGTGGGTGACGAAGCTGAAGTCGGCGGAAAAGTTGCTTCGCCCCCCTCTCTGTCTCGGTGGCTCACCCCCGCCCACCCAAAAAAAACGCTAGCTGCCTGCGTATGCTCAGTTAAAATATGCCCTCAGGCCCTGTTTTTTTCGTCGGTACGCCGTCTTCATATACATCGAACATGTAGTTGGGGGAGGGATGGGGGGGAAGACCCCCACAAATTCGGCCTCAGGGGGGGAGGAAGGATATGTATATATACTCTTTTGGTCAATGTATTTTAGCATTTAAACGAGCATTCAACCCAGCACTTGAAAAATCGGCGTTTTGACGAAATTTAAGCAATTTTTACCAAAATTTTGCCCAACAATTGTCAAAATCAGTGTTTGTTAGGCAAAGAAAAGTCACATTTGCGTCAGTCCTGAGGGAGGGGGTCCCAAAATTTTTTGGCTGTTACCTGTATCATACATATCATGCCTAAAAACCCAATCCTCTACCCCTCTGCCCGCTAAGCCTACTTCCAACCGTTCCGCAGCACAGTAAACTCATCATCATCCAAGTATATGTAATTAACTAAAATTCGTTATCATCAATGTCTGTTTCTTTTTGTTCTCTTGTGCTCTTTTTTGGTCTGTTTCTCTTTTTCTTTTTTTTTTGTGTTGGTTGGTTTTTTGTTTGTTTTTTTTTGTGTTTGTTTTTGTTGGTTTCTGTTTGAGGAGTGGTATGTAGATATCTAAATTATTACTTTATCTCAAAGACTCAAAATTAGATTTAGATAGGATTCAACATTCATCTCTTCATTTATATAAATTTACGTACAGTATATACAGATCAGAATTAAGGTAAAGTGAAGCCGGCTTCGGCCTCGCTTTTGAGTGGCTTCAGTTGAAAATGAAGCCGGCTTCACTCTATTACGGCTTCAATTCAGGTGAAGCCGGGTCGGCTTCAGTGGGGATAAGTTAAGTCAAGTTTATGACAAACTCTATCACCAGCTGTTCGGATTTGTCACTTAATATAACCGTGGTTTTGCAAAACAAGACATTGGTACTTTGTTTTAGTTTATTAAAGCTAATTCTAAGTTAAAAATACATACCATTCTAATTAACAGTTACTATAAATTTAACCTAAAATGTGCATTTATTTATAGCGCAACTTTAGTATTGATATTGTAGCTTTTACTGATACTGGTGATGCTACTGCTTCCGGTCATTAAGCTTCACCCCCTCTCTCGCAAGCTGATCCTTTAGATTTCTGCACTAAGTTTTCAGTAAAAGATAAGCATTTTGAGGTCGGCAATCAGGCTCCCGTCTAACTGACAACTAACAAGATAATATACACGTAGTCTAAGTCTGGGGAAGGGGGGTTGTTCCGACGTTTGAGGGACATTAACTCTCAAAACGGTAAAAATTCTAACTTTTTAATAAAAATGAGCTTTTGACAAATTCTGATCATTTTCGTTCCTTGTTATAAATTTATAATCTGGGGAGATTGCTCCATCCCCCTCCGCTTGCATCTGTTCTGACAAGCGTGGGAACTTGCGGGTTTCCAAGCTCTGGCTAACTGCCTAGAGAACTTTACCCGTGGCTTACTTTACTACAACCCAGCTGTAGTACCCAGCTGTAGTAGAAACTCGGGTTGCGGAGAGTTGTGGGTTTGTGTGTCGAGAGTTATGCGTCTGCGGCTGTGACCTGCTGACCCGGTGTAAACTGACCTGCCTGGAGTCTTCTAATGGCGGAAAGGAGGGGCCTAGTAGAAAACAAATTTTTCGTCGACAGATTTTCTTGCATATTGAAAATATTTACATGATATGCATCCTTTACTGTCATAGAATCAAAATTATATTATGTAACAAAACTTTGCCGTGTCTCTCAAAGTCTACCCCCCCCCCAAAGCGACTACAGCGTGTCAAATGATGAGTGCTAGCAAATAGGAATTATCTCGAGAAGTTAGTCAACGTGGACAGACATCCCATAAAACTAACTTTAGGTGAAATGTAAATGAGAGGCTAATTTCAATACTTTTACTTGACGTTTGATTGCCGTCACGCCAAAGCCGTTTAAAAGCGCGACAATAACAGTAGAGTGGTAGGTAAAGGTTAGCTACTTAGCATAGTAGTTTTGGTTAACTATTATGTGAATTCTGAAGGTAAACTAAATAACATAACAAGTATATAGCAACTAGCAAGAGTACATAATATGTAAATATACCCTTACAAGTAGTAATAGCAATGTATAATCTTAAAAGTTCAAATGCTCAGCTAAAATTTTGATCAGTCAGAACAATACGTATTTGTTAAATTAAAAGTTAAAACTTAACGAAATTTTGATTACACTGAAAATTGAAACAATATTTAGTTTTGCAAAACCACGGTTATATTTCTGACAAATCCGAACAGCTGGTGATACAGTTTGTCACAAACTTGACTTAACTTATCCCCACTGAAGCCGACCCGGCTTCACCTGAATTGAAGCCGAAATAGAGTGAAGCCGGCTTCATTTTCAAATGAAGCCGTTGAAAAGTGAGGCCGAAGCCGGCTTCACTTTACCTTAATTCTGATCTGTACTGTAT
>JASANF010004764.1:5000-28448 GCA_030248245.1 Trissonchulus sp. WLG1_4
CCGGTCAAAGGTCAAGTTCCTTGGCCCCCCCTGACCTACCACCCCCCGCCCCCGTAAATACGACCGATGGCCAGCCAAACGGAGAGTCCAGGGCTTCTACGGATAGCCTAGGGTCTGGTTCGGACGTTTTGCCGTTTGCCAATGAAAACTGTGGGACGATTAAACAGCGCAGTCCCAGAGGGGGCTCGGAACCGCCCATCCCGAACAATCAACACCCCTCCGGATCGAATCCCAGTAATGGACTTGTGGGTCTTTTTTCCCAACCCGGACCCACGGGTCAAACACCGGTGCATAATGGTAAGAGTAGACGACGATTTTGTGAAACTGCTTTGTGAAAGTTGTGTGCGATTTTGGGCGGAACACAAATCTGTGCTTCAGATTGCATGCCGAAGTTGTTATTATATTCGAAAAATATATCGTCAAACATGAAATGACCGCACGCATGTTGTGGATCTTGTCTAAGTAGTCTAAACTAGACTTACTAAGCAACTTTGGCAACACGTTTGTGGTTTCCAACCAAATTTTACGGTCGATAATGCTTCTGTAGAATGTTTTATGGAGGTTTTTTAAAGAAAGTTGAAAATCGCAAAAAATTACAAATGTTTTCTGGCTCTCGTCGGTTCAAAACCCACCGACTACCCACCTCTTTGCCGATTGCTCCCGTGCATCTCTGCATAAGTGTTATTCATGCATCCATACCATATTCTAGTGAAACTCAAATCGACCATTAGTGTAACATTTTGTCCTTATCCAATTGTCCCACGTTTTTTGTGACTTAGTATATTTTTTGTCAGCACGTAGCTGCTTTTAGGGTCTAGTAGTTTACAATCATCTGGATAGGAATTCATGATTTAATGACAATAACTGGATTAGATTATCAATGTAAATAGTATATCTAATCTGGTGAACGAAAACGAGTTGAAGATTGTGAATTCCGACCAATGGGAGTAACCGCCAATGTTCTACCCTTTTATGCTTTTGCAGTTAGCTCTAGATTGCATATTTCCACAGGCAATTATGGTAGATTGCATAAGGGCAGTCTTGCTAAAGTTTGAAGCTAACAGATGATCTCCTAAAGCAACGGTTTGGTGTTCTCGTCTTCTTGAAATTACAGCGTTTTGTTCTTTACTACTGTCTAGACCATACTGTAACACGGGAAGCCCGTTACCAAGTTGTGTAATTTTTGACCACTCTTTCCCCAAATCCGGCGAAACCTTTTTTAGCAAAAAATAGCCTTTTTTAAATCTTGGCCAAAATCTCAGATAAAGTAGCATAATTCTGATAGAAATGCTCTTATTTAGAAGCCAATATTGTAGCAAATTTGCTTGCCTTGTACCTCGGCTGTAATTTTGCTTGATTTTGTAGCAAAATCAAAAATCAGGGGGGTCCTGTAACCCCTCGTGTCAAACTGTGACTGAGACACAACCTATATACTCTTGATGTTAGCTTTGCAGACCTGCCTATAAACTGCCTTTATGCATTCCACCGTCAGTAGACAACCAGTTTTATCTATTGCCAGCATTTTGTGTCCCTATTTAGGAGCCACAGCCAATGGCAATGAGAAAGACGATGTTTTGAACGAGATCGGAGATATGCTGCAGGGACTGACGGATGAGCTGGATGCACTACTGGCCAGATAAATCCCAGATTCGAGCTAAATCCCAGATTCTGGCCGAGCTCGTGCCCGGAAAAAAGTGAAGTAGGGGTCAAGCCAGATTTTGCTGTTTTCTGAAGTTTATTTTTTCTGAAATTTTTTGAGCGTGAGAATTTCTTTGATCAGTTTGCATTTCAATAAGTTTTCAAAGCTCTTTTTTATTCTAAATAAAACCTTTTTAATTCTAAATAAAATATGACTAGTAAAGTGAGAAAATGACGAAATGACTCGAATAAAACAAGACAGTGAACCAGTAGTATGTACTGGTTACCGGTTAGATAGGTAACTGAAATCTTGCTATATTTAAAAAGATTTCGATTCCATTAGATTTGATTCGATTCAGGTGTCGTTAGTGTAAGCTGGCTTCCCTATTTCTCTTACTCCGGTTTTGTGCGACTAATTGAGTCAATCTGTGGTCCTTGGTTTGCCTATATAATTTGTCTAGTCAGGCACTGTGCTAGAAAAGTTTGTGACATCGACACAAACTTTTGCCAGTTTTGTCCACTAACTTGAGAGAAAAAATAAAACTTTTTTTTAGTTTGGGACAATATTGCAGTGAAAGTTTTTCTCGATTACAAGAATTGGGGCTTGATTTTTTAGTCCGTAAGTTATTTTATTGTTTGGCATACAATTTTTGTAATTTTTCAATTTAGTTGTCTTATTTTGTTATGCAAATTGTTCAGTAATGTGTTTTTAGTTGTTTATTATGTTTGGCTTTTTTGTTGCTACAACACTGTCATTAATTTTAAAATTTTTTAAGTGTTCACTTTGAACAACGTTTTTTAATTGTAACCTTTTTAACAAATTGCAAAATTATTTGTCAGATAGTTTTTATGGTGTTAAGTAACTTTTGTTTTATTTCATGACTGAACTTTCAAAAAATAAATTTATTTTTAAAGTGTTTGGCTTCTTCTGGTGTTGGCAAACTGTGTTTTCCAGACTTGATTTCTCAAGTCGGCACTTGCTTTTGCTTGCTGCTTTTTTAGTTTATTTTTTTGCTTTAGCTTCCTGCCAATAAAAGCAGCCGCTTGTAATTTCAAATAATTTTCAATATTTGTTTGGAATTCTTTGAAATACGATTTTTAAATTCGAAATTAAAACCGAATTTTAGCCAAGCTTGTTTAATTTAAATCGAATCTACTTAACTTAATTGACAACATTGTTTTTATTGGAAATTTTTGTCATTAAAGTTTTTTATTCGAAAATATAAAAGTTGCTAATTGTAATTACATGGCTTGCACTTTGCACTTTATTTACCTGCGTGCTATTAGCATAAACTATGCAATGATTAAATAGTATAAAGCCTAGTTCATACTTGTCTATGGCCTGACTTATTTTGTCTTGCAGAGAAAATAACTATTTAAAATCTAATGTTGTTTTCCGAAGGCTCGATTGGCTTCTACAGTTTTTTGTATTTCAAATTTTTTACTGAATAGACACTCTTAAGGACAAGTGTGCACTAGGTTTCTGTAGTTTTTCTGTTCTTATATGTGTATAAGGTAGTGCTTCTGATTTCAGCAGAGCGCTTTTTATGTTTTCCAAGTGCACTATTTATCGCTTCAAAGTCATATGGCTTATAGCTACAATCATTGACATGCAAAAAAACTTTGAATTGTTTTAGTGATTTTGAGCGGTATCTATTTGTAGTTTTTGTTATTCTGTGAATATAACTTGTTAGTTGATATCGATTGATTCGGGATGTCTGTTATATTGGAAGAAGTTTGGTTCACAAATGTTTTTCTTGCTTTTTCATTTGGTCAACTGTACATATTATTTGAAACAGCTCGTTTGAATAAAACTAATTGCTATCTTGTATATAAGTTTTAGGGTAGGGTCGATACTCGAATTATACTAAGAGGCCGGCCGACAGAATTACGAAAAATTCACGCCGAACCGTTAGCCAGAAGTGTGACCTTAGGGGTTTTGTCATACATACAGCTGTATGTCTCTTCAGCCAACAAAATTACGAAGTTATCGCATCACAATTTCATGGAATATAGTACCAGTGGCATGATTATTTTGTAATTTTGCCGGATGAAAGCTGTAGGTAAGAAGTGATCCTAAAGCCCGGCTCATATATAGTTGGCCTTGGTTCTGACTTTTTTGTTGGAAGATCTTAGACTTAACTGATGAGAGTTTGGGGGAGGAAGAGTGTCATGTTTGGCGGCGGGCTGACGGTGGGAATTGGACTCGCGAACGTTTGTGGGGGTGAAGCCCCTTACAAACAGAACAAGCATGACAGAAGTGCTGCCGAATGAACACACACCAGTATTTTTAAATTGTTAACACTAAGGAAGACGAACAGTCAACCGCACAACCTGACCGTATCGTACAAACAGCCAAAACTGTTACGCTTACGTGTGGTGCTTGATCCGCCATATTCGAGGAGATGCAGTCAGTGCTGCTTCTTAGTGGGCTTCTCGGCAGTGCGAAACCAGTTAGCATCTGTGTGTCGAGACGTTGACTGTGCACCGGTTGATGTTGGTCATTGTGTGCGCGCCAGTGCCTTGAAAAATTTTTATTAAGTTTTAATAAAAAGCTGGTCTCACCGAGTTTCGAACTCGGATCAATGAATTAAGAATCCAGAGTTCTCACCAATACACTATGAGACCTCTGATCTGATGATGTTAACTTTCACTATTGAAAGTTCTGCATAGTGATGTTAAAGTTGCCTTCTGAGTTTCAGTTTAAGTTTCAGTTTCAGCTCCTAATTTCGTTTCAGTTTCAGCTGTAGTTTCAGCTCCGGAACAAATTTGTTTCAGTTTCAGTTTAAGTTTCAGCTCTGCTTTAGTTTCAGTTTCAGCTGAAGTTTCAGCTCCGAGACTGATTTAGTTTCAGTTTCAGTTTAAGTTTCAGTTTCAGTTCCAAAAGCATTTAGTTTCAGTTTCAGTTTTGTTATATTTTGCGTTAGCTACACATTTTTACTTATTCTAGACTGTCGCCGGAGCAGCCCTACTAAATCCCAAGCTTAACATTAATAAACCTGGACTATGTAAAGTACATACATACATATGTTCAACTGCTATTCGTCGGCGTAGGCTACCTAGTGCTTGTGACCGGCCGCATAAGCCGCCGGCCTGGCCGGCCCGTGAAAGCCGCCGGACAGCCGGCCGGAGCGGCCGAATTTACGGACAAAACCAATTTATCCAAATCCCAGATGGTCATTTTGGCATAACTTAGCCTGCCGGATTGTTATCCCGGACTAATTTTGTCAGTCGGTGGATTTTAACCGGCCGGCCGGCCGGCCGAGTTTGACCGGCCGGTTGGGCGGCTGGTTTTAGCCGGCCAACCGGCCGGCTTTTACCGGCTGTCCGGCCGGCCGGTGCCGGCTCTTTTCGGCCGGCCGGAGCGTCGGGTCGGCCGGCGGGCGGCCGGCCGAAAATTCAGGCCGGCCAAAAACACAAAGGCTACCCTGACTCGACTGTTACGTCTCTGAAATTGCGCACTTTGTTGCATGCCTCCATAATCATGGCATGAATACCTAAATTTTTAAAAAAGTCAATTTGGTGCAGCGTTATTCCCAAATAAATTTAAATCTAAACTGTTAGGTAAATATAATTTTACGGTAGACTTTCAAAAATGACTACTACATGAAATAGAGTACAGCAAGTAGTCGCGGAAGTCATGCCACTGAAATAAGTAAGTGGCGCATTTAGGGATTTTCTGTCAGACTTGAGCCCGGTTTACACTTGTCCGTAAGGGCTGTCCGCGTCCGAGCCGAGTAGGAGTAGTTTTATTCACAGTTCTCCGAATGTCCGTGACAAATTGCCTGAAAGTATCCGTAAAGGCTGTCTGGATGTTCGGAAGCCCAGTTGAATTCAAGTCAACTTTTACGTTTACCTTAAGCATAAGTTTCGTTGTGTGGCACTGTGACAATACGATTAAATATTGCCACCCAATACAAAGATCTACAATTCCCAAAAACAGTTAAAAGATACAGTTACTAAAATAAACTGGTTAAGTTTTATAGCCCCATATTTGGAGGTTCATCGTGCAGTGTATCATATGATTTTCTGGGTATTTTCTTATAAAGAGTTAAAAAAAAAATTTGAAAAAAACTTTGGAAACAAATTAAAACGTTTTTGCACTGATGTTCGCACATTACTTAACTTGCAATTTTTAACAAAATCGGCCACACCAAAAACTAAAGACAATTATAATGTGTGTGATGGGGCTGCTGAAACTAAAACTGCCTAAGGCTGAAACTGAAACTGCAGTTTCAGTTTCAGCTTGTGCACACACGTACATATCCCCACACATACACTCTCAGACACACGCAAGAAAAGCAGCATTGGCGGAAAATCACTTGACCTGAAACTGAAACTATGTTTCAGTTTCAGTTTCAGCTTGCCCGTAATTTCAGTTCCAGTTTCAGTTTAAGTTTCAGCTCCAGCGGCATTTCAGTTTCAGCTGCTATTTCAGCTCTGGACAGATTTTAGTTTCAGTTTAAGTTTCAGTTTCAGCTTCAGCCTTAGATTAGTTTCAGTTTCAGCTGAGGTTTCAGCTGCAGCATAGATTTAGTTTCAGTTTCAGTTTAAGTTTCAGGCGCTGAAACTGAAACCTGTACAAGCTGAAACTAGTTTCAGTTTCAGTTTCAGTTTCCGCTCACATCACTAGTTCTGCATGCGTTTGTGGAAAATTATGAACAGTATACACGGATGAACCCACACCATTACCTGGTACCACAATTTTTCAACAATAGGTAACTTGATTGTTTTTTCAATCTTAAGCTATTATTACCCGTACCCCGTACCCAGATTAACGTAGGACGTATTAACATATTAAATTTGATCTTACCCAGATTATCGTAGGACTACCAAAATTTTATTGCGCGGCCCCTGAGGTGGCCGCGTAAAAAAAAGAGCGTAGCTGTTGGTACCAATTGTAAAAATGGCAAGTATATATTTTCAAGTATGCCTGCGTTTACTTAAGAACGTTCTCACGAATGCTGCCAATTTGCTTTGTTTTCCGCCTACCTTTTTTCAACCCACGACCAATCAGCAAAAACAATTATTGCAATCAGCTTCTCACGCAAAGTTTCATCTATGCAATTTTTCTCCAAAAATGTTTTTCCAGCAGTGGGGATGTATTGTGAATAGAACAAAAGTGTTTTCGTGCTGATGGCCAAATTAAAGGTGTAAATGTGCCAGATACATAGGGTGGGATTCACAAAGCGCGTTTAAACGCAGTCTAAGTTAGACTGCGTTTAAACGCAGTCTAAAACGTTAGTCTAAGTTAAACATGATTCACAGAGATTGATATGATTAGTGTGTGTCATCTGATTTTTATGTTCTATTTCAATTGAAACCTTGTCTAACTTAAACGAACGTTTAGACCGAGTCTAAACGTGATTCACAAAGCCCGTTTAAGTTAAACGGGCTCGTTTAACAGAATTCTTTATTTGATTCTTTTTTCTGTTCTATTGCAGGACATTTTGCTTTAATACGTACCGACAATGCTATTAATTTAGGTATATAAATACTTTCCAATAAAAGTTAATTTGAAATTCAAGTTAATTACGTATGTAGTTAAAAAGAAAATTTGACAATTGGTAAATAAGATAATTAATTTACTATTCAACATACAATTTTATTAATTAAAAATTGACATTAATGGAAACAATTACAACAACAACCCTTAAAAATACCTAAAACTTAAGCTATCTTGTTGCAAGTTAAAATAACAAAGATGAAGCAACAACATTAAGCGATAATAATGAGAATAGTTTATAGTTGGTATGATTATGCTTGAAGCTCAATGCCTAATTTTATTATTATTAATTATAACTTCAGTAATTCTTGTAATTTTTAATCATTTTTATCAATTTAAGTTAATTAGGTAGTTGACTTTGCTAACCTTAGAAACTGTTAATAGCAAAAATGAATAAGTAAACAGTATGGTAAACAAAACTTTTCTATTATAAAACTAGATCATCCGCATTAACTGTCATATGAACGTATACTAGCAGCTAAAAAGTAAAATAGACATGATAATACACGATATTATTAGCCTATAAGTTGAATAAGAACGAATTAAAACTATAAAAGTCAAAAATGTTAAAAAATACTTAAGTAAAATAATGAAAAAATACTTAGACTAACCTTAGACTAGCCAAAAGGCTAGTCTAAATTCAACACTAGCGGGCGTTTAAGTTAAACGAACGTTTAACTTAGACTGAGCTCGTGAATCAGGAATAGAACGTAATCAAATTTAGAACACGAAAATAGAACAAAATTTACACGCTAATCATGTGCAGACTTAGACTGGGTCTAAACGTTCGTTTAGCTAGACTGCGTTTAAACGCAGTCTAAGACTTAGACTGGGTCTAAGTTAAACGCGCTTTGTGAATCCCACCCATAATGTCTTAAATTGTTTTGCAAGTTTCATTTACAAAATTGCACCAGATGCCACTTTCGCAGAAGAATTAAAGAATACTGACCTTAGCTATTTTAAGCTTAAAATAATTAGGACTGTATGATACCTAATGTGGAAAATAATCTTTGTTTCAAATTAGATATATATATACAGTAAAAGAATCGACTGCATAAATTCAGTTGAGGCTGTGCGCTCGAATGCCGAGCGCTTTTATTGTATTTCGCACCAACAGTCTCGCTGTTTAGTATAATAATTTTGACTCAGTCAAATTGTTTGGCTCGAGCTCTGTGTAAGTTGCACAGAGCCGCGCAGATTTCCATTGCACGACGCGCAAGATCGCGCAAGGGCGCGCGCAATGAAAACTGCGCGCCGCTTTCCATTCTCCATATTGTACTTCCTGCCAGGCCAGACATGCTGGCATGTGCTTTGTTTACATTCGGTAGGTGTCGCGCACTAAGGAACCGTGTCTAAAATCCAAACGTATACCACGTTTGAAATGACACGTTTCAAATCGTGTTTTCGCCAGCAAATACACGATTTGCAAAAGCGAAAACACGTTTGGGGATTAGCTGCGGCTCTCATTTGATGGCCAATTAGTAACACCAATCAAAACTCAAATTTTCGGGGAGGGGGGAGGTTTCTTCATCTAAATTTTGTCGACCATGTCCCTTTGATCGTACAAAAAATACCCTAAATTCAGCAAAATTTTGTAAAACTTTCGGAAAAATTAAACAAAAGCAGTTTTGTCCCTCCTCTTAAATTTTGAGGGGTTACCAGGGGGTTGAGGGGTTACCCTATACGTGTATGCATGCTATATTTTATGCAGTGCATTTGTCCTTAGTCTGAGCTTTGACTCCTCGACAACAGTTGGGTTCAGCAGGCTGAATATAAAGTTGGAAAATAATTTAGTTGCGGAGAAGATATACGTACGTAAAATTTCTTTAAGTATAGGCGACGTCAGCTAAAATGATTGATTTGGCTTAGCCGTAAGGTCAAATGTCAATCAAATGACACGATTTGCTTTTGCATTTACACGTTTGCAAATCGTGTTTGCAAACGTGTACCTATGTTGGATGGCCTCGCGCAGGATAGCCTGCGCGATGCCTGCGCGGCCCTTGCGCGATCCTATTGCGCGATCTTGGTAGATGGGTGGGGGTAGTTGGATGGCCTCGCGCAAGACAACTTGCGCGATGCCTGCTCGGCCCTTGCACGATATTGGTAGATGGGTGGGGGTAGTTGGAGGCCTCGCGCAAGACAACTTGCGCGATGCCTGCTCGGCCCTTGCACGATATTGGTAAATGGGTGGGGGTAGTTGGAGGCCTCGCGCAGGATAGCCTGCGCGATGCCTGCGCGGCCCTTGCGCGATCCTATTGCGCGATATTGGTAGATGGGTGGGGATAGTTAGTTAATGCCTGTCTGCACAAAACCATTTCTCTTTTTTTGGAACAGTCGGGACGAGTTGGATAAAATACTAAAAGTGTAGTACCGAATTTAACATTGAATAAGTTAATTTTATTTAAATTGATTTAATTGCTGAAGGAAACAATCTTAACGTTGCTCAGCGTCTGTGAAAGAATCATCCAAATAAATTTCCTCTTTTTGGTCAAATTGTTTGAGTGCTTTTGAGCCGTAAATTCATCTGGCAATTAAGAGTCTAGCACGCGTTCATCAAAGGTTTTGTTTTTTATGAAATTTGGTAACAACAAAATTGTAAGATGCGTTGCTGTATACTGCTACGATGTTGAAAATTTACAGTACCGGCCAAAATTGAAGTAGTATGCTCGTTCGAGCACGAGCTTTTCGTGATGCAATGCTCGGAGAAATTCTAAGTGCTCGCGAGCCTTCGAGCTTTTTCATCTTCGAGCCTTGCGAGCATTAAATTTTATTGCTACGTAGACAGACATATGGCTAAAGTTAAGGGGAATGCACCAATGTGCAGATAATTTTATAACAAAGTTTTACAAATTTTAATTCTAATTTCTTCTGAAATAGAATTAAGTTGTATTTCTTACTAAGTATAAAATTTGAAAATGTTTGTGAATACTTTAAATTTATTTTTAACTGTGCCACCCCTTCTTCCAGTGTTCCCTTGTCAAGACTGCAGCGCAAAAACGTGTGTCCAAGGCTTACTAGCTTTGATTGTCTGTGGCAAAAGGCAAAGGTCAACTTTATCACCTGCTTGCTGTCCAGAAGTGGGAGTAAAAATAAATGCAGGGGGTCATTAAACTTTTGGCTGGGTGCTTACCATTTTTAAGTTTAAATTTTACATTACATAATGAACTAAGTTAAAAACTTTTTGCATAATTAAGTATTTAAAAGTAAAAGGTGTATTTGGAACTTTTTAACATTCGACACTTCTTTAAAAGTTTGAGATATGCTATGATCAGCTAATTTGGGTTTTTCTATTCTCTAACTATTATTATTTGATACAAGACAGAGTTCATTAAATTGTTAGTACAGATCACGTGGTGGCTAGTTTCCAGATCAAAAACACAAGAAATTGCAGCATATATATGTTACATATGTCAGCAAACAGGCCATTTGATTGAACAAACTTTCGCAGTTTAAACCTTATTCCATGCCTAGTAGCTGCTTTTGGATCTAAAGTCTCTTCAAAATCCTTTGAGTGAAAGTAAAAACTAATTTCTGCAGAAATCTCATTTCAGCATTTCTCCAGCAACTAGAATTTTCACCTGTATCCTTCTGTCCTATCACTTCACAATAGGGGTCACGTTATGAAATTTGAGATTTAAAAAAGTTTACTTTTACGTTTCAAAATATTTTCGCTTTTCACTTTTACGCAAACTCATAAATACGTATTTCCAAACAATTCTTTTATTTTAAAATTAATGCACACTAAACTGAGTATTTAACTGAGCCCCTGCATTCATCAGTTTGGGCACAAATTGGCAGCAGGCTGGTCAGTAAAGTTGACCTTTGCCTTCTGCTAGCCTAAACAAAACTAGCAAACCTCATGTCAAATAATTGTGCTAGTTTTAACAATAGAACACATAAGAGGGGGTGCCATTCTCAAGAAAACATCAAAATATGAATATACGAAACAAATTTGTAACCCATTTGGCCAAATTCTTATCTAATTAACTTTTTCAAAACCTTACTGTAAAATTGTCTGCATACTAAGTATTGAGCGCATCCCCCCTGAAGTTGACTATAAATGTCAATTTCGTGTCCTCCTTAACAGCAATAAAATTTAATGCTCGCAAGGCTCGAAGATGAAAGCTCGAAGGCTCGCGAGCACCTAGAATTTCTCCGAGCATTGCATCACGAAAAGCTCGTGCTCGAACGAGCATACTACTTTAATTTTGGCCGGTACTGTATGTTGACTATGTGGCGAAATTTTCTCTCAGCAAAAGAACCTTGCTCAATTTGGGGCCTACTTGTTTTTCTGTTAAAACTCAGTGCCTTACCTTAAGTGTTTGTCTCTGCCGCGTAAAAATTTCGAATAACTAATAATGTGTTTTAAAAAATGCTTCGGCCAGAGTGCCACATGTATGTACAACCTATGTTGTTTATATAGGTTTGTATAAATCAAGGTGGCGTCAAAATTAGATAAAAACTTGCATTGTGGATATGCATGTACCTATTATTAGATAGTCATTGACAGCGATCACTTTTATATATTGTACGTGTGTAAAATCACCTTTGTATTTCTTCTAGATAACGTGTAAAGTCAGCTTGGGAAGTGTTAGCTTATTCATTGCTTTTTAGCAGCTAATATTGATCAAAATCACATTAGCGATGCAGTGAATTATAATTTTTCAAGTTTTATGATTTTATGATTTTACAAAACGTCAGATTTCTAAAAATGTGCGCGTGTTCTAATCACGTGCCTGAGGCTGTCTAAACTCAGTCAAATTTGCATTTTAAAACAGAGTTGTGCATTAAATATTCACTAAATATTTATTTGAATGCAGTTTCGTCTGAACACATGTCTGAACAAAAAAGTTTTTATTGCTTTGCACCTTATTCCCCGTAACATCCGCAAAAATAGTTTTTATTACATCCGAAAAATGACTTTTTTCGGTTTTGTTTATTCCATCATCTGACAATTTCACATGCAAATCACGCTTTGCCGCACCATACTTTTTATTATGTCGCCATTTGTCATGTACAATATCCTGAAACGATGAATGCGGTAGTGAGGCCATTGACGTACATACTTGTAACGCGAAACAGAGGATAAACTGGTAGAGGGTTCACCTCGATTCGCAGTTGGATTGTTGCGGTGATATCTGAGCTGATGACGCTTCAGTGCTGACTTGTAAGATGTCTTGTAGTTGTACTAAAGGCAGGAAAGTGGCGTTGAACGGTTCTAATGTGTACTCTGAGCGTCTGCGCATACGGAAATTAGTGCTGTAAATGGTGGTATCAATGGTAACCTGAAGTAAATTCGTTTTTACAATATATGGCTTGTTTCAGTTTCTGAATTTCTAACCGAATTCTGGTAATTTGACAAATTGACAGTGTGACAGTTTGCTTCGTTATAGAGTTGAAAATTTTTGAATCATGTCTTTAGCAGATAAAAATTGATACATTCTAGTAGACATGGGATAAAATAGAATAGTTATGAACAGAATAATTATGTTAATAAAATTGCATAAGTTCTGCCATTTGCTAGCATCAAATCAAATTTTTCCATTACTTAATTATCGCGAATTAAACATTTTCTCACCGTTTTTACAGTCCCGGCCATAACTAGGGTTCCATTTTTCGCGAATGCGAAGGCTCTTTCTTCGCGCCTTCACGAAGTTTTCCCAGCCATAGGTAGTGTCCTTTCTTCGAACACTTTCGAAGGTCAAGTGGTCAACATTTTGACAAATGACCTCGGCCTGCGTTAAGTTAGACACTCACACACCCATGTACGCAGCAAACTCATACTCAACTAAAACTTATACACATGTTAATGCGGGTTTCTAAGCGTCCTTAGCTGAGTGAAACTTGAGGACCTCGCAGGCCACATTTTGACAGCCTTCGCAGAAATTGGCCATTCGCAAATTCGCGACGGCGAAGGGACATTCTTTCCGGCTCTTTAGGGTCCATTGTTAATAAAGTGTTGTTAAAACGTAGATGTGGTGAATAAAAAATTGATTACAAGTAAAATGGAGTTAAGGTGAAGTATTTGTTCAATAAAATGGGGTAAAAGTAACGTGTAAGTTTTGCGACAGATTAGAGAAAGGGAACGGGGTAGAAAGCAGGCCAACTGATCTTGGGGACGGCAGCCTTTAGACTGAAATCCAAAGTCTGAAATTCAAAGTTCTAGACAGACAATTATTTGCCCAAAGCAAAACAAATTGCATTTATTAATAACAGTTGTTATAGTCTAGCCTAATAAATTCATTCTTAATGGTGCATTTGACCGGATTTTTGTCGCTGCAGTGATCAATCACGGGTCTGCTGTCAGTTAAGTGAAGGAAAGAAACATAATTAATAATCATTGAAACGTGTTTGCAATGCACTTAACTAATTAAATGTTGGCTGAAACCAGATGGCCAAATAGTTGATAATTGACCCAGCTCAGTAAATCACATTCTTAGTGTTACATTAGCATCTCTGGCCGGATTTTTGGCTCTCTAGCGACCAGTTATAACCAGTGTTAAATAAAGTTATTGCCTATATTTCAAGCTCACTGCTCATTTAATTGATACCTTAGTACAGCTGCCCAATTATTTCAGTAAAATTAAAAGCAAAGAAAAATGGAAGAAATCTTGGACGAAAGAAAAAGCAAATGAAAGAAGAATCAAAGAAAAATAAAGAAAATTTAGACGAGTAGTTGACTAGCTGTCAATTCGCTACCTAACTTAAAATTAATTGATAGTTAATTGGCCTAGGCGCATACCGATAAATACATATTATATGCATACTTTTGCACGCACACATATAATATATGTAGCAACCGCCACGCACACATCCTATGTGTAGCTGTCTGTTATTAGAACAAGCTCTTCTGCTGAGTGAAAAGGGGTTACGTTGTGAGGATTGAGTGTCAATATTCCAGAGGAAATATTAAACGCGGCCATTATTTGTGGATAAGTGTTTCTCAATCCTAATTTCCGCACACATTTACTGTTGAGTTTCTCTAAAGCCTTACTGGTAAACGGGGTCTTGAATTAAAGAACTGCGTGCTGCAAATTTGTTACTTATAATTTTTACAATACAAATTCGGTTCAAAAACAACAAGAAAACGGGCCATAGGACGGTTTTTCAACTAAAATATCCACTTTCAATAAAAAAGAATATTGGTCAATGTTTAACATTCTGAAAAACAGTTTGAAAAATCATTACCTAAAGAAATGTCAACAATACTTGCAAGTTCCTTGGAAGAAGAGATTAAACTTTTTTTCACAAAAGCTTAATAAAAAATATGAAAATGTGCTCGTCCGGAATCGAACCCGGGACCTTTCGCACCCGAAGCGAGAATCATAGCACTAGACTAACGAGCCACAACATCTTTTGTGAAAAATTTAGATAATATGCACTAGTGATACACAAGATTTAAGTATACCGTAACCGTTCATGCATTATGAGTTCATGCATTAGGTAGTACCGTAGTGTAGACGAATAATTCTGTTTAATCGAACTTTAGAGAAGTCTAATCTAATCGAACTCTAAAATCGAAAATTTAGAAGAGGCAAAAACAGCTTCAGAAAAAATTATTGATTAAGTAATATAGAGCTTATTTTCAGTTTTGTCATCAGCAACAAAGTATGGTAACAAAAATTGGTAATCGTAACAAAGATCGGAAAAAATGCTAAATATAGAGGAGCGCGTAAAAAAGAGTAGTTCTGCTGATACAGTTGCTCTGCTGATTAGCTCCATGAAGTTTTGTTGTTTTAATGCCGTGTTATCAGCACCGGTTGGCTCAGATGGTTGAGCTTTGGATTAAGAATCGGAATGTTAGTGGTTCGATCCCACTCCGGCGCTTTCAGTTTTGCAGTTCGATGCGAGAATTGCGTCATGGCTGAAAAGCCAAGTCTCAAGTTAGGTAGATGCATGGGTAGCGAGAAGACGGGAGGTACCTGCCTTTCTAGTGTTAATTAACACTAGAAAATTGACCTACCCGACATAACGTAGGAGAATGAAAATCTGAATATAGTATATACGCGGCCCCTGACGGGGCCGCGTAAAAAGGGACGGGTGAACTTTCGACTTGACAAAAGTAAGTTACTTGACTCAACAGGCATCCATCAACTTTTCTTTGTTGAAAACCGAAAGAAAACGAAATGAAAGTAAAATCAAAGGAAAATGAAAGAAATTTGGGAGAAAAATAAAAAATTTTCCTGAAAAATTTGGGTAGCTGTAGATAGCCATTGTCAGGCATGTCTTAACCATACTTGGTTACCTGCTCTATTATGTTTCAAATTTTTATGTGACTTATTTATTATATTTTTTGGCTGTTTAACTACTTTCGCTATGTTCAATTTCATGTTACTGTCTGTATTTTATAGTTATGTAATCTTAGCTGCATTCTGGAAATTAGGCAGCCTAACATAGCCTTTACCTCATTATTACATTCGAATACTCAGGTCTATATCAATTCAACCCTAGCACATATGCATAGAATACACTTACGTGTAACAATATGATTAGCGCACGTGCACACCAGTAAAAGCACATGAAGTCTTTCATGAAAACGTACCCATTTATCACCCGACTTCAAAATTTTTAAACCTCCGACGAAATCACCTTAGATTGCAGCTATTGCCAAAGATTAAACAGTAACTGTGGCCACTCTGCTATTAATTACCCCAATGACCACTACATATTTATCAACCGATTTCAAAATTTTTTAAAACTCCGACGAAATCACCTTAGATTGTAGCTATTGCCAAACATCAAACAGTAACTGTGGCCACTCCGCTATTAATTACCAGTGTCGCCTTCGTTTTATTAATGACCACAATGACCCCTCCCCAAACTAATTGATTAAAGTACGCAGACTATCTACCAAAGTCCAAATATATCACATTATTACATTCTCTCTACTGCACCACAGTGGTCATTGTGATCATTAATTAAGTGACGGCGACAGTGGCCCTTGGGGTCATTAAAATGAATTGGCCACAGTTAACGTTTAATGTTTGCCGATGGCTGCAATCTAAGCTAGTCTATTGTACTACCTAAGCTAGCTAGTAATTGTACTACGGTTTTTATCCAGTTTGGTCAACTTTTAGAAATAAACCCTGGGCAAACTTTTTGCCAAAGAACTGTGTAACGGCCTGCCGCCGATGGGGCGGCGGCAGAAAAAAGGTTCTTTCTTCCGTGCCTACCTTTCGGCGTGCGCTGTGTATTCTACTATAGCCTATTAACTAGCTTATTCTTGACTAAATTAATTAAGTACAAAACAGTGCTCCAAGATGTTAAGCATTCCACTGCATTAAGCCATTCGGCTCAAAATCTTTGCCTTGATTGCAGCATAAGAGCTCTAAAATAAAGTCCTGCCAATACCAAAAGAACCAAGAATATGCTCACAAGATCTGGATACGCCAGCTCTTGCATTAGCGTATTCACCAGTAAGAAAGAATTTCGACCAAAATATTCAAAATTAGCTCTGGTTTGTTATAGACCTGTTGCTTGTTAACTAAGACGGCATTATTTATTGGTGCCTACGCTAAAGACATTTATGGATATACTAGCGAAGCACAATTTTATACTGCTCTTCAGCTCGGCGCCACTATTGAAGTACATATTAGTAGCACAGTCTAAAGTTTAGGTTTTTGCAGGCTAAATATTACCAATGTTTACCAAACAAAGTGATTAATAACTAATCAAAGTTGACTTTTACGCGGCCCCCCCAGGGGCCGCGTATATACTATACTCAGAATCTGAAAGTTCTATGTATTTTCTGGTAAGTCAAATTTCCTACGTGAAATTACATAAGAAATGCAGGTAGGTCAAATCTTACAACAGAAAGAAAGACATAAGTTTAAGAACAGCAACTGTAACTCCTCAGAATGCAAAAGCTGAGAACCGGTGGGCTGTCGGACCCCCAAACTTCTGACTGGAGATCAGATGCTCAATATATGCTTAACGCACTACCACTTGAGCCAACCGGCCTTGATAAAGTTGGTAGTTTGCAGGATCTTTGTTACACAGTAAGTTGTCAAAAATGAAAATAAGGTTATGATTTAATCGTTTTGCAGCTGCTTTCACTTCTTATCAGATACTAAAAGATCGTTGATTGTTGTATTACATAGGCTGTAATAACGATCCACAAAAGTGGTCGACTGATAGAATCCAAACGGATTGCCTGATAAAAGACAGAAGCGGTCGTCTGCTAGAAGTATACCTATTGTGTATTTCTATAGTACTGATGACGTGGGTAGGGTGCTCGTGGCCCCACGCGTCCCTACCCTACAGGCTGGTCACCGTGTCGACCCGGCGTGGGGACAGCCTATGTCATCAGTGCTAATAACCAAAATGCTGACCAAATGGTCAGCGTTATATAATAGCTAAAAAATAGACTTTTAAAAGTTCCTCAAAAATATTTGTTAAACTATTTTTCCAAAATGTTTAATTTGGAATGAAATAAACGAGATCGTCCGGGTGTTAAACCCGGGACCTCTCTCACCCAAAGCGAGAAACATACCACTAGACCCATTTTGTACAAACACAAAAACGCATTAGTGAAACACAATATCCCAGTGTACTGCTCATGCGTTATCGATAGGTACGGTAGATGTGTATATGTCAATGTCACACTATGTTGCATCAAAAATGTTGAGGTATTCATCGACGAGGTGGTGCTAAGCAACTTTTTAAAAAACTTTGCCCACTAAGGGAGGTGGTCGTCAATCTAGGGAAAGTGGACCTTACTGGAGAAAGCGCGGTTAGGTTGAAAAGGGAACAATGGCCTCCCGCGTCCATGTGTGTTCATGACCCTTATTTTGAAGTACATGACGCCTGAATAAACTACAAAAAATTTAGCGTGTTTTGATCACTAGTTGTGAATTTTGACCTGATTAAACACTTACGTGGTCAAAAAAATGAGACGGCTGAACAAAAAAAAGAATCGTAAAAGTTATCGATCTTAAATTGAACAAGAGGGTAGTCGCTTCCTATTTTAAACATTGGAAAAGAGGGGGAAGGTGAACCATTGATCAAATAAAAAGTGGGCGCTACTCTAAACTACCCACAATTGACGCGCTAGCACCAAACCTACATAAAAAATGCAATAACAAGCTCTTCTGCTGAGTAAGAAGTGGTTACAATGTGAGTCCAGAGTGTCAATATTCCAGAGAAAATATAAAATGCGGCCATATTTTGTGGATAAAAGGTTTTTTAATCCCAATTTCTTTACACACTTCTGCTGAGTAGCTCGAAAGTCCTACAAATCGCAAAAAGTAGTGACTTATGAACACATTTTGAAATTTGAAACCAAGCTTGAGTCAAAAAATCGTATGAAACTTTTTATAAAAAGTAAGTCTAACCGAGATTTGAACTCGACTAATAGGATTCGAAATCTTGAGTGCTAACCACTACACCGTGAGATCATTGGTGCAAAAACGTTACTTCGTCTCTTGTTAGTTCTTCAATCATTGATGACAAATCACGAACTGTTTTAAACAAAAACTGTGCGGTAGGTAAACAGAAAACATTGCGTAATGTTGATTAAAATTCAAGGAATTCATTTCATTTTTATTTTTTATTAACTGTCAACGGAAAACTACATTCTCTTACACACTGACAGGACATTTTTCCTGTTGGGCCATAGCCCAACAGGTCTTTAATTTTGATTCTGGTATGTAACTTTAACACTGTTCTAGCGTTAAAGTGTTTATGTGTGGAGTGTGTTTTACACATCTTCTATCTTAGATGTGCCTCTGTCACACTAAAATGCCGGCTGAGTCTCGTTATAGCACGAGTGCCGTTATAGCACGAAAGGGGTCAGGGTTCTGTTATAGCACGAAGAACCATTATAGCATGACTGAGTCTCGTTATAGCACAGCCGAGTCTCGTCATACATAGCACAGCTTAGTCTCGTTATTGTTAGTTAATGTTTATTAGTATTTAAGAAAATAAGAACACTTTAAACCAATATTACAAAACTGGATACTGTATCTAGTTTTTCTAACTAAATTAGCTGAAACTTATAAAAATTTGAATTAGATTGGACCATTTTTCTTTATAGAAAAAGTATACACAGAAATCGGGCAATTGGTCCTGTTTCCAACAATTATAGGTTTGCTGTACTTAGATAGACCATAAGTGGCAACACCAAAATCAGCAGCCATTATAGACAAGGCAGTACTACGGAATGAATGTAAGGAATTTTGGGGCCTATTATGTGTTAATGTTGCCACCCACATTTCAATGCTTGTTTTTATCAATTGGACACCTGAGTTTGGACACTGAGGGCTAAAATAAGCAATGTTTGATTTCACTCATGCTGTTTTACAACCCTGACAATTGAATGAGAATAATGAATGAATGAATGAGTGAAAGAAGATAATTTATAAACTGTGGTGCCTATATATGTACGTATATATTACGAAACTTAACTTCCCTTACAAAATACTCAAAGTTTGCTAAAAATAAATTAGTTGTGCTATAACGAGACTCGGCTGTGCTAAAACGAGACTCTGTTGTGCTATAATGGGTCTTCTGTGTGCTATAACGAAACTCGTGCTATAACGAGACCTTTTTATAGGCAGTTTGTTTACATTTGTGCTATAACGAAACCCAATCAAAATGCCTTGTAGTTTCACTGTGTTGTTGAGATCGGGGCTATTGTTGAGAAGTAATTCGAAATGCAGAAGACTGCCAAAAAGTGATCAACTTAGAATCAAACCTATGACCGCATGCCTAAGAATCTATCAAACTAACCACTCAACCATATAGATCACAGAGTGCCGAGACTTCACTAAAAGTACATTAGAATATTATTAATAAGATATAAAATATCCTAAGCAAATTGATAACAATAAATATAATAATCAAGTTCCAAAAACAGTTATATAACACAGCACATAAATCTTTATTTGCAAAATCGTAAAATTTAGGACTTAGGACTGGAAAATTTTGTGAAAGGTTGGCCCAGGTTCACAGCGTTAAAATTCTCGTAACTAAAATAGGTATTCAACGACAATTAAACGATCTGGCTCTGTGGTCTCCGTGGCGCAGAGTACTATGTAGCACATTGGTTTCTTAACAAAAAGTTTGCTGGATCGAGCCCAGCCGGAGACAACTTTTTTCTACATTTCACACAATATTCGCTAAGTCGATTTGCTGTTAACTAATTGCAGTAATAACTTATTTTACGTCTTGATCCCGTATCTATTGTGCACTTTGTACAAACTTTGTTAAAATACATAGCTAAAGAAGATGTTTTGTATGAAAGAAAAATCAAGTAAGTAAAATAATGCTGTGGCTGGCCCAACAGGTTTACGATGGCCTCTGGCCAATGTGCTTAAAAATAAATGCTTGATGCTTACTGAATGCTTTTGCCGCAGATTGGGCTTGTTTCAAACATCGCTAGTTGCTGCATTCAAAGCGTATTCATTAGCTATGTGAAATTGATTAGTATTCGTAGCCAAGTTGGCTCAAACGGTAGTGAGATTAACGTAGGAGTTCGAAATTCCGAATACAGTATATACGCGGCCCCCGATACGTGGCTCCCAATAATAGAAGCAAACTATATAACGCAAACATATTTAACAAAATAGCGGCTACGAATAGAGCTGGAGAGAGGGAAAATGGGGAGGTGTACAGCGCAATTGAAATTGAAGGGTTGAAATTAGTGACTCTGAACGCTTGCACGCGTATTTTACCACTTAGCTTCTGATAATTTCAGGAACAATTTTGAACTTGTGTGGCTGTTTTTGCTATTTTTTCCGGCGAAAGCAAAAAATTTTACTTTTACCGTCATGAATGCATCCACTGCAGAACATTACGAAGAAATGAACTGGACTGCCTTGAAACTAATGGTGGCATATATTTGCTGCGGAACGACAACAGTTCTAACAAACGTTACAATTTGCATCATCTGCTGGATTTCGGGAAAGTTCCGACTTCTAGGATTCCTAGCTTTTGGAGATAGCGTTTACGGTTTGGCCACTATGTCGGCCGGAGCTACGCGATTAGTTTATTTGTGTAAAGGAATATATACTCTACCAGTGGCCCCATTTTGGTGTGTTTTAAAACCGTATTTTAGTTTCTTTGTGTTTGGCTATTTCTGGACTCCAACGGCTACTTTGGCGATTTGTCTTGAGCGTGTGGTGGCGGTTCGGTTTGCGGTATGGTTCAAAAATAACTGGGGGAAAACCTACGAACAGTTCATGTGCGGATGTGCAGGTGTTTTAATTGTGGCCTGTGTTATACCCGCATATGTTGAGGGACTAAAACCAAACCGACCCCCCATACCGCAATCTTGCTTTTTGGCATCCATTTCCGGGTCAAATTATTCCCTATTTTTTGCAATTTATCAACTTGTGACGGGGCTACTGTGCATTGCGGTCAATATTTACGTCCATATCGTGGCGAAAAGCGTTTTTCAAAGCTCTGGCTTACCCGCCACAGATTTACATGTAAAACGCGAAACGCGTATGCGTCGATCTTTAACGGCTGTCGTTACTGTTACCTTTTTTTTGCGTCGTCATTCCGCGTACTATAGGTGTGCGCAATTATTTTAGCGCAGTAGTCGGCAGCAGCAACTTGTGGAACTGATGATAGAGGATCGATCGCACGACTGGATTGGATGGCGTGTTTTGTGCAGTGCTGAAATGGCTAAGTTTTTTCTCAATTTATTCTAGATTGTCTTGGGGGATTTCTCCATATTTGACTACGTAAGCTGATGTGATGGGAATGATATCTAAAAAATAGCATTTGTAGCTTTACATTTACACTGCAACACACTTAACGTTTAGTATGCACTTTTTGAACAACGATCGAACAACAAGTTTGAATTTGAAGCGCTTATGACGTGGTATAATAGAATAAAAATTAACAAAAATGTAGTGATTTTTCAACAAAACAGAAACTATATGAGCCTAAAATAGACAAGCTTGGTTTTTAAGTTTGTGTCCTTTTTGCTTGTTTTTTGTAGCAATTTATGGATCTTATTCAAGCAAAATAAAACTGAATGAGTTTTGACAGAACAACATTAACATTGGAAACACAACACTATTACAATGGATATTTCAGCAAAGAGGACTATTGGGTTGGAAACAAAGACTGATTAACATACATCGGGGGGTTACAACTAAAACAGTGGTTTTCCCTGATCTTTGCGTTCGGTGCAATGTGTAAAATTTGAAATACAGAAAACTACGACACCAACTGCAGAGCAACGACAGCGGGACACGGGAACGGAGTTTCATTAATTTTCTCATGCGTGGTTTGAATCTTTACTTTTTTGCTTTTGAAAAAAGCTATGTTAACGTCATTAATTACTGAAATTACTCATTATTATATAAAAATAGCACAACCCAAACTTCTGTGTCAGAAAGTTGCGTCTATTGAGTTTTATTGCGTATGTCAAACGTGTGCATTTGATTCAACGTTTCTATTCTGAAACATGTCACTCAACTTTTGCAAACACATAATAGAAATTAAACTAAAAATTCTAAACAATTTTTAATAAAAAGCGAGTAATTTTTGGCTGGAGTACTTGGTAAGTAGACTCAGGCAAAGCCTGAATAACAAATCATAGTTAACAGAATTGGCTCAAACTGGATGGAACTATGTTTTAGTAGATGTCGGTCTTGACAAAAGTGTGGCTCAAGAAGTATGAAGCTCAGACTAGTTATCAGATACCTCAACATCATTAAGTCAAGCTGCTCCTAGAGCTACGACTACTACTATATACTATGTACTACTACTACTACTGGTGGGTACTACTACTGCTGCTACTGGAGCTATGTACGACTGCTGCTACTGCTGCTACAGCTACGACAACTACTACAACCACTACTGCTGCTGCGGCTCCAGCTACGACTGCTGCTGCTGCTGTAGCCACAACAACGACTGCTGCTGCTACTAGGTACTACTACTACTAACAGAGCCACAACTGCTACTACTAGTGCTGCTGCTGGATGTACGACTGCTGCTGCAACTACGACGACGACTGCCACTACCACTACTGTTGCTGCTGAAGCAGCTACGACTACTGCTACTACCACAGTTACTATTGGTACTGCTGCTGCTAAAACTACGACTGCTGCTGCTGCTACAGATAGGACGACTACTACTACCGCAGCCAAAACTAGTAATACTACTGCTGCTGCTGCTGTAACGACTGCTGCTGCTACTACTACTGCTACTAACACAGCCTCAACTGGTACTACTAGTGCTGCTGCTGCTGCTGCAACTACGACGACGACTGCCACTACCACTACTGTTGCCGTTGCTGCAGATACGACTACTACTACCACTGTGACAGCTACTACTGGCACTGCTGCTGC